>KK120915.1:0-22398 GCA_000611955.2 Stegodyphus mimosarum | reverse complement strand
AAAGAAATATCAATTGACAGAGTTATTGATATATTTGCCAGCTTACAGCCACGAAAAATGGAATTCGGGAATATTTTAATTGCCGAACTAAAATGAAAGGCCAGAAAAATGTTTCCCTTTTTTTAAAATTTTTATTTGCAATTTAGTTTTATGTCTAAAATAAACGATGCATTTACAGCTTTTATATATTTAATTCAATATCTTTGTTATGTAATTATACAGAATGGAAATATATATTTTATATATTTATTTATCTTTATAGTTGCATTATGAAACCAAAGTAAGATGAATTTCAAAATTATTTTAATATTTCATTGTATATGTGAGTGTGTACTTCAGAAATGAAAGTAAAATACTAGAAGTACTTTTACTAGCATTATATATTTTTGTTATTTATTATTTCCTTTATTTTTTTTAATTGCTTTAATAAAGATTAAAGTTGTTAAGGTGAAAAACAAAAATATTACTTATGCACTAATATGTTTGTAGGGTAATAGCTATAAATACGATAATTAAACGCAATATATCCATAATTTTGTTACATAATTTTATTATTAACAAAACTTACAGTATAATTATTATTTATATTAAGATAACTGTCATTAAGATAATATATTCGTCACGTAGTAATTACCTATATAATTGAAGATGCTGTAATAGGTAGTATAGCCATGTTAGTCGTAGCGGGCACCCCACCACCACCACCACGTATTTTGAGCTAGCTACGCCCATGGGCAGGTTAGGAGAAATTAGGGAAGCACCTACATCTATCGTTAAGGTATTTGTAGTTTTTTATATTCTTGAAGAATCTCTGCCTTTGTAATTTCGATGCCTTTTTAGCTGGTATTTTGTTGACTGTGATGGTAGTTAGTTTATAAAATTTTTTGACCGTGTTGGTTATTACTTTCTTAAATTTCTGTATTTTCTCTAGAAGTGATTTATTTTTAAAATTGTTATTCAGCCCTTTAGATTTGCACTGATCCTTCTATGTCGTATTTTATTGTTCTTACTCTTCAATCACCATGTCGACGGCTATGTTCTTCTGATCATTTTTGATTTACTTTACTGAACTTTTCATTTTAGAAGAACTTTATCTATTTCATGATGATATGCTAGCAAGTACTGAATTTTTCAATGGAGGTGGGCTTATACCCAGGTACTTTTGGGTTGAACCATTCTACTAAGAAGTTAAGAAGTAGCTGAGCTACATTCTGTCTTTCCTCCATGATATACACGAGATAACAAGCAACCCCACATGCACCTACCTCACTCATGTCTTAGTGCATGTGCAGTTGCATGCTTTACTATATTTAACTGAACAGTATCTACCGCTGGAAAAGTATAAATATCCGGCATATAATCTTTTATTTATTTATTTTGCATAAAATTTCTTTTTTCTAAAAAATGTTTCTATTATTATCATTATTACTTATGAACCGAATAAAAATTATATGACGTAAAGATAGCTTAACAAATACTTCTCGCCAATTCATAGAGTTACCAATTACTTACAATTTTACTTACAATTTGCAATTCTACGACTCAAATTATGCCAAGTTTTCTGAAAATCGACCAAGTAGTTTTTAAAAAATTAGCTTTCAAAATTTTAATTGAATTTGGTATATATTTGTTAATATATCTTTTTTTTATTAAACTTACATGATTCTTCCTTTCACATTTCGAAATTTAGGTTCATTCCAAATAAAATTCGCCATTTTTTATGATTTATTTTTAAAATTTGTATTTTTAAAAAATTTTTATAAATTTTTCAAAAATAAGTTTGAATTATAACCTATAAAATTATTTACGTCGTCTTAAAGCAGGTGTATTTCTAGGCACACCTGCAAAAATTTAGAGTTTTTTATTCAAAATTTCCTAAGATATACGTGAATTTATATATTGGCGCGTTTTGAAATTTGGCACATTTTTTATAAGCGGTAATAACGACAAATGTGATTTATGCACTTTGTTAAAATTTGTTTTTCAGCTCGTCTGCAATGAAAAAAGGGAAAGGAAAATAGGTTGCTTTAAATTAAGAACTTCGCCAAGTGAATTATTCTTGGCTCAAAGTAAAAAAGATAATGATAAATTGCGCCAAGATAAATTTTTGAATTTTCCCCTAAATTTCGCAACAAATTTTACAAAATTTAATATTCAGTCATAATTGCGTCATCAAATCGAAATATGAAAAAAAAAACTGGGCATGTCATTTCAGAAAAAGTCCGATTTTGCGTCAAATTACGTGTGTTAGAACAATGCTATATATAAATCCAATATATATCCTAATTTGATAATACCCTAATTCAAGACATGAGAAACGCAAGTTGAATTTCGCCAATCTTCCCAGCAGAACGGGTGATATAGAACTCTCCTCCTTTTTTTCGAAGTGTACGTTGCTGCGTTTTGTATGCAATTATACGAGCCATTCATTCAGAACTAGTTCCCAATCTAAGTACAGAAAACGCGTCGATTGTGGAACTTAGTGCCTAATTCCAGCAGACATTCTAAAGTCACTGGGTTGCGGAGCTCAGTGAAATCAGGGATTTGAGTTAGTAACCTCTGCAGGTACTCTGGTGTTACACCATTCTACTAAGGACTTAAGGAGTAACTGAGTTACATTCGGTCTTTCCTCCATGGTATACGCAAGAGACCAAGCAACCCCACATGCACCTACTTCACTCGTGTCTTAGTACATATGTAATTGCATATTTTATATTTAACTGAACAGCATCTACCACTGGAAAAATATAAATATCCGTCATATAATTTTTTATTTATTTCTGCAAAATAACTTGAATAATTTTTTTCATCCGGCCTTTTGCATTACAACAAATTAAAAATTTAGAACTTTGTGTAAGATAAAATCTGTCAAGTCCTCTACTTTAATTTGAAATTTAATAAATACCTCCGATTAGAGCGTGCCCCTATCTTTTACAAAAGGGAACACTTTAATACGAGCATTTTTAAAATTCTCAAATGTGTAGGTATTGCTCCCTGGCTTACCTAACAGAAATTTTCAATGCATTTGCACAGTCTCGACTCTGAATGCAGCAGTCGCGACAGTGACGTTTTGTATCTCTGGCACTGGATACAGTAAGAAGTGAGATTTTGATTGTTCGAGAAAGCTCGTTGCAGCGCATTTACTGTCAAAAATAACTGCTGGTCTCATAGCAGCGCTTATTGTATCGATAATCCTTTCATAGAATTACCTGCAGTCGGCTAAATTTGCGATGTGGAGATGGCCAAACTAAATCTGGGCCCCGGGCGGCAACTACTGAGGGCGGCAAATTCAAGCGTGGTGCTGGATCGTATTTGGAATGTTGTCTAATTTTGATACAATATTAGTAGTTTTAAAGCCAGGCCTAAAAAAAACTCTTAAGAAAGTATTATAAGTAATTACAAAGAAACTTTTTAATGGAACGTACAGTTAAAGGAAAGCTAAGTACAGCCGAATATGACTCTAAAGATAAAATCAGAAAGAGGACAATAGAGGGACTCCAAGCGACACCACCGAGACTTAAGACTCTTAGTCTTGGTGGTGTCGCTCCAGGCGTCACTGACAAGGTCAGAAGATAGGGTGTGTTTCTGCAAACCCTACACCCCCTAAATATAGGGGGTCTAGGGGTGTTGAAGAACTTCACTTGATTTCCACTACTGTTCGCTTGCCTTGTCACAGGGGATAATTGCCCCTTTTACGCAGGCTCGCTTCAGGATGTCTTGCCCGGTCGTATACCATCTTCGCGGAATTAATTGAAGCCCCTTCAGTTCTCCCCGATAACTAACACTGGCCAATTTGGGTAACAGACAAAGAAGCTACGTACAGCGCAATGCTTTCTATCCCCTATTTCTAGAAACCTGAAGAGTCACTACAAAAAGTCATTTATCTTTATAAACGGGACACATCTGATTGAGACTGTAAGTCTTTATTTTCTTTTTTCAGATATTGTGAAAATTGTGCAAATATTAAATGAAAATACAGAGCAAATATTAAATGAAAATCTAGTAAGAGCTGAAGTAAAAATTACGTTCTTTTATACTCATATTATATTTTTCTAATGCTTAAAAAAATAATGAGCCATAACTTGTTTATGTTCCACAGCAATTCAAAAATTTCCAAATCGCAACTCTTAGCTGCTATATTTTAGTTTTGACAGTTATCATATATAGGTGAAACAAGGTCTTAAGTAGTTAAAGTCTTGGACAAATGCTGCAGAGATAGTTGATGTACTAAAATATTATCTCTAAATTCCTAAATTAAAAGTGGTCAATTAATGTCAAAAACTATATAGGAGTAAACTGAAATTAAACTGAGTTATATCAAGCTTCTTAAAATTATTATCCATATTTACTGATATAATTTTACGAAGCGGAATAACTGAGTTAGTTTGAATTTTTTCGTATTTAGTTTTAACATTACTTGTCCACTTTTAATTTCACTTTGGAAGGTAATATTAAAGTTTGATATATCAGTTTTGACATATGTAAACCAGATAAATTGATGACCTACATAAAATTGGTATATATATATATATAGAGAGAGAGAGAGAGTTATTATAATTCATAGTAAATTTTGTCAATTTTTGGTTCCTTTAATATTATTACTCATTGTAATTTGATTTCACGTTATCATTAGGAACTACAGAATCAAATGTACCTTTTTAGCATTAGCTGTTTACGTTCCTCTAACTTATGTTACTGTTTATGTTATATATATATACATATATATGTATTATGTATATATAAAATCAACCTATCAAATATCGAATTTAAGAGAAGATGCTAATATTAATTTGTAGTTCAGTTTAAATTATTTTTTCCTTCTAGATAAATATTAATGAATCGTCTTAAATAATGAAATGGTCTTAACTTTCAAATTCACCAATTTAGGTTAATAGTTCTAATCTAATTTTAAAAATTCTTTTCATTAAATCTAAATATTCGGTTTGTTAAACGGTTCTAAATTCACACAAATGTTATTATAATGTATGTCATACTAAGCTGTTATTTACTTTTCCAATTTTTTATGACTGAAGTTGAACTTATTTAACTTTCTTACAGATTCCATATTTTAAGAAATATAAGAAATGTTTAAATATTTATTTTGTTTCCCAATTATTTCTCTCACCGATATACTATGAAACACACTGAATTTATAATACACGTTTAATTAATAATTAAGAAGATATGAAATCTGTTCATAATTAAACGAAAAATTTCGAACTCTTATATTCAGCGCTTAGAATTTTTAATTTCCTGTTCATCCATTTCTTTTTAAACTTGCATCATATATTTCCCTTTGCTGTATATTAGAATTTGTTTATGTTGCCATCCCATCTTATTCGGATGAGTAAAAATTTGCACTGAATTTTGAATGAAATGCTTCACATGCATTAGTTCTTTTTCCATGAAATATCAGGGCAAGCTCAAAGTATTGGGGAAAATTTCTTGGATTTAGCTCTCGTATTTATTACTGTTATTCAGGTAATTACCTGCTTATTAGATATTTTTTACTTGTTCTCGTGATTTGCAATTATATTTCTCTATGTTTCTTTTCCTCTTGGTTGCTATTCGAAAAGTAAAAGTAAATGCAATCCTTAGTTTTTTGAAAGAGGAGGTCTTGTGAGATAGAGAGCGTGAAGACTTCCTGGAGTGTCTAGGAGAGAGGAAAAACGTTTTTCGCTTTATAAGCTCATTACGTCCACCCCCGTCCTCCCTATTTCGTCAGGGGACTTATCTTTGTTAAACACTTAACAATCTTCCTCTCAGTCTCTTTAGCCATTGTTTCCATTATTTATTTAAATGTTTCATTTCGATGATGGGGAGGTAATTGTAATTTTATTGCCAAGGTACTCCGTAAACGCCTTGGTCTTTGGTCCCTGTAAGTGACGCCTGGAGTCTCTCTGTTGTCCTCTCTCTAGGCGGGGATATTCAAATGAGAAACAGAACGATAGCATAGAGGCGCTTTATTTTCACACCGACTCCTCTAACGGATAAGCACTGTAAGTAAACGGATAAGCACTGTAAATTGTAACTATTTCCTAACGCCCAATACAAATTAATCTTGTACCATTCTGGACCAATGAAATAACTCAGATTAATGTACATCGAGAATATACAGCAGACCGTCAACGTGGACTATGCCCCTAAGAAATGAAGTAAAGCATTTTGATTTTTTGCAGCCAGTCGGCAACTTAGGTTTTAAAAATGGATTTATTATTTTTATATTTTTCTAAAGTTTTTTAAGTTTGGAGAGTGTTTTGTTCTCTCATTTTCTTTTAATATGCCTGCTTTCAGTATTCTTCACCATATTTAGCGAGACGCAACCATTTAGTTACCACTCGTATCCGCGAGCCCTAAGACGCGACCCTAAGACTGTTGAGTGTAATTACGTCAATTTTTAGTTTTTTGATGAAATATATTATTTAGAGTAAAAAAATCATGAGAGCGTCTAGAAAAAACTCTCAGGAGCAGAATATAGAAAAAGAGCAAAAGATAGGACCAAACAGAAAAAACAAATTGCAGCTAAAATGAAAAAATGGCTTCACGGAAAAGACGAACCGTCAAACACTGCCTCAACTTCCAATGATACCGAGATTCTAAAGGATATTGGTATTTCTTGCAATTTGCATAACCAAGACGAAGAATCTTCATCTATCACCTTTAAACAGACTACATTTCAGCAACTGAGAGAACAACCTTCTTCAACGACCTCAAACGAACATCTAGAGGGCATGAAATTAGGATATAAAGAATCTTCTCATTTAGATGCGGATGGGCAGCAGAAAGAAGATGACTTAAAAACTTTTAATTTGTTGGACCCAGGCAGTTGGCCAATCACAGAAAAAATGAACGATCAGCAACGATCTTTCTTAAGCAATCAAGCTGTATTATTAACCGAAAAGCATCCAGAAAATATAGACCTTAGGTCCACTGAACGTAATGGCAGATATTTGACATCTTCATTGTGGTACAGAACATTAGCAAATAGTGAAAAGATTAAAAGATCTTGGCTTATATATTCTAAACTTAAAAATGCAATTTTTTGTTCACCCTGTAAGATTTACCAGAAACATGCCACTGCCGCTACATCAACATTGTGCACTACAGGATTCGTTAATTGGAAAAAAACTTCAGAAAGGTTAACTGAGCACGAAGCATTTGAAATTCACAGAGAGTGCATGATTAAGTGAAAAATTTGACTACAACAAATGAAATCGTGTCAAGGCATTGATCATGACATTGAAAAACTAATTCACACAGAGAAAGAAAAATGGAGAGAGATCCTGCACATAATTATGGATGCTGTATTGTACCTTTCAACAAACTGTCTTTCTTTCAGTGGGTCTGATGAAACCCCTAGCAGTCTGTTCACAAAGTGTCCTCGGCCTAGTCAAGGCAATTTTTTGAATTTAATGACTCTGCTAGCGAAACATAACTCAACTCTTAAGTACCAGTTAGAACACTTAAAAAAGGGACAGTTATCAAAAACAATTAAAAATGAAATTATTGATATAATGGCGAAAACAGTTCGCAGTAGCATTTTAAACGATATCAAAGAAGCCAAATATTATACAATAATGTTCGATTGCACTCTAGACGTGTCGCATACGGAACAAATGAGCCAGGTGGTTCGATACATAAAAATATGTGGTCATGTGTGTGAAATAAAAGAAAGCTTTATTGATTTCATAGAAGTTGGTGGAAAGACAGGAGAATGTATTTCTTAACGGATTGTGGAAAATCTGTCACTTGATGGTTTGGATATTGGACAATGTCGTGGTCAATCTTACGATAACGGATCTAATATGGCCGGTACTTATAAAGGAGTATAAGCCAGGATTACAGAAATGAATAAGCTGGCCGAATTTGTGCCATGTTTGGCTCATTCTTTGAATCTTGTCGGTGTGCATTCTGCCTCATTGTGCCCCGAAGCAGTTAACCTTTTTGGAATTATCCAGAAGATATTTAGCTTTTTTGTCGTATCCACAATTCGATGGGATATTATGAAAAAATGCACAAAAACGAACTTAAAAGGAAGCAACCAGACGAGATAGTCGGAAAAATATGTAGCTGTGAAAGCCCTGTTAACGAATTTACTAGAATTAGTAAAATCCTTGAAAGAAAATCTTAAAGATCTTTCTCTTAGTGCTGAATCAAAGTACGAAGCAGATCATCTACTTGCATGTTGTAAAACATTTTGAATTTATTATCAACCTGACAATTTGGGCTAATATTCTTCGAGAAATCAATCGAATAAATGTTGAAATTCAAAAGGAAGGTATTATTCTTGCGCTTTCCGTCGCATTAATGGAAGGTCTGACCAAAACTTTGCAAAAAATGAGAGAAATTCCTATGGAATATTGGATAGAAGAGTTTAAATCAGTAGCCGAAAAAATTGAAGTTGAACCTATTCTGACTAATAAACGAATTCTAAAGCGCAAAAGACAATTTGATGAATTGTACGAGGATGAATCACGGACACTTCATCCTGTTCAGCTATTTTCTAATGCAATAAAAATTGTATTTTATCGAATCGTAGCAGAAATTAAAACTAGGGTAAACAGCGCTACTACACTAATTTCAAATTTCGCATTTCTCAATGGTCGTGAAATATTGAATATGTCAATTGAAGAACTGCAAAAGAATGGAGCAGATCTTGCACGAAAGTATGAGTGAGATCTAAACGCATTTGAGTTCTGGCAGGAACTTGCCGTTTTTAAAGAACAAGCTCCAATGTTATTCGGCGACATAAAAAAGGATAGCGCTTTCAATCTCTTGCAACAGATCTACACCTATGATTTGCAGGATGCTTTTAACAATATTTGAATTGCGCTGCGGATTTACTCTACACTTCCAACTACCTCCGCAAGCTGTGAGCGAAGTTTTAGCAAATTGAAACCCATTAACGAGCTGACCCTTCGGAACAAAATGCTTTGCAAACGGCTGTATTTTTGTCTTTTCTTGCAATCGAAAATCAAACAGCACATCAAATTAATTATGACGATGCCATAGACTTATTTGCAGAACAAAAGGCTCGCAGAGTAAAATTTTAATCCCCTAATATTTTAAGAGCGTTGTAACTAAATATTTTTTTACTTACGACTGGATATTTGATTGAACATTAGGACTATGTTAATGATAAAAAGGAATTTCATTATTCATTGCATTAGTGATTTGTAACAAATATATCTTTGTTTAAGCTATTATTAGTAATGTGCCATTTCTATTTTTCGTACTATGCTGAACTGCTTTAGTATTTAGTATGAATAACTTTCCATTAATTCGGCTACTTAGTCTTGCAAATATTACAAAACTGCATATTTCAGACAAAATGTAAATTTGATTATTACAGTGCAAAAATAGTCCTTTCTGTAAATATGTAAGTATTTATTACGTTATCCGGCTGCGTGAAGACGACAGTAGAGTTCTTGAGTGGCCGACATAATGGCTTTATAGTGAAATGAAATTTTAAAGTGGTGTGTTAAGTACTGAATCCATTTCACTCGTGATTTATAACTTTTAAATATTTGTTTAAGATATCAATTAGTAATGTGTAATTTCTATTTTTTGTACTATTTTGTACTGAATCATTTTCTATTAATTTAGCTAGTTATCGTTGCAAATATTACAAAATTGCCCATTTCATTGAAAATGTAAATTTGATGATTGCAGTGCAAAAATAATCTTCTGTGTGAATATGTAAGTATTTATTACGTTATTCGGCTGTGTGAGGACGATAGTAGAGTTCTTGAGTAGCCTACATAAAGAAGTTATAGTGAAATGAAATTTTAAAGTGCCAGGTTAAAATTGCTGTTAATTTCGAGAAACTGGTGGGTTAATTATTGAATCCATTTCATTCGTGATTTATAACTTGTATATATTTGTTTAAGATAGTCATTGGTAATATGTGATTTCTATATTTTTTACTATGCGGAACTGCTTTAATATTTAGTATTGAATCGTTTTCCGTTAGTTTGGCTAATTATTGTTTCAAATATTGCAAAACTGCGTATTTCAGAGAAAATGTAAATTTGATTATTACAGTGCAAAAATAGTCTTTTGTGTGAATATGCTAGTATTTAATATGTTATCGGGCTGTGTAGACTTCTTGAGTGGGATACATAAAGGCGTTATTGTGAAATGAATTTTTAACGTACTAGGTTAAAGTTACTGTTAGTATAGAGAAATCGGTATAAAATTATTCAATCCATTGCATTAGTGATTTGTAATTTTCCTGCACGGGTTTTTAATTATGTAACTTTTGGTATGTGTGTCGGGCTGCTTGCGGCTGAGCGATAAAGTCTGAATACTGACAGTTCGGTAGGGGGTTAGAAACCCGGCGAATTAGCTGGTTGCATGGGCGTTTCTGTCGTTTCGCTCATGCATAATTTATATATGAGCCGATTACTCTTAGAAAGTATTCAGTGAAGGCTTCTTTCTTCTTAGGCAGATAGCCCTCTTATGCTTTGCCGTAAGTAAAGAAACTAAACCATTTTTTATGTACACTTCTTTTATAATAAAAATTGCATATAAAGAATTTCTTACTATAAAATAGATTTTATATTTTATCTCAAACCGTACTTATTTCTATGTGGATTAAAAAATTTAAAATTTGTTACAGAAACTTTAAGGAAGATGAGTGAGGGCGGCAGTTTTGCGTTTTTGCCCCACCTAGGAAAAATGCTAAATCCGGCGCTGGCTACGTCTCTCTTAGCTTTGCTACTCTTGGTCATACTTTAGGCTCTTGTTTGGCTTCGCCGGTTTAATTAAGATTTAGGGGCCAACTACTTAGAATCTTGATAGCTTCGGCTACATCTTCAGTCAGCTTTAATTTGGTTTAATTTCATAATTATTTAATTTCAAGCTCAAGTGGAGGCTTTGCTGTACGATCCGAGCTAGGAACTGATTGTAATTATTCTGAGAAATAAAGGGTATTTAACCCTTCTTACGTTTTACGTATTTGTTCACACACTAAAGCAATTATTCGCTTGTTAGTGTTTGTGGGGTTCCTAGGACTGAACATTGAATTAAATAAGTAAAATCCCACAGACTGAAAATCATTATAAACATGGAGAAAGAATAATTAATGTGTTGATATTACTTTCACAGGGTTTCCCAAAATGTGGTATATATAATTCTCTCCCCATCCATGAAAGTAGGGAAATTCCTTTGAAACTCTGAATAAGGCAAAGGTAGAATGTGATAAGGTTAGATTGAGTTTGAAAAAAGTGAGAATAATGAAAAATTTCTAAATCAGAGAGGGATGAATGAATTTCGATCTCGTCGAAAAACTCTTTTAGCTCATAAAAACTGTTTCTTTTTGTTAAACTATAAATGATGTCTTACGATTTCAAGAAAGAAAACAATAGACATAATTTAAATTAAACAAAAAAGAAAGCTTTTCAGTGAATTATACACTTATAAGTACGTTGTGCTCTCAGTTGATTTATGCATTATCCCGTTTTCTTGTATATTCCTGTATGACTTATATTCGGATGATTGTTAGTAGAGAAGTTCAGCATGAGCATAAGCGAACGAAAGATCCCGTTTGACGAGAAAAACGTATCAGAAAAAATTTAAACTTCAGCAGAGACGCCGGAGAAAATTAAATAGAGACGGCGTGAAGTTAAGAAGTTAAGAGGAAAAGAAGAAGTGTTTTAACCCTTTCCATACCCTGTTTGAAACCTGAGTAGTATTTCGACATGGTTAAAGGCATATTACCGATTGAGGAAGACGTGCATTTTCAAATAAAAGATAAGTACACGGAAAGGAAGTAATATGGTAAAGGAAAGGAAGTACAAGTACACGGAAAGGAAGTAATATGGTAAAGGAAAGGAAGTACAAGTACACGGAAAGGAAGTAATATGGTAAAGGAAAGGAAGTAATATGGTAAAGGAAAGGAAGTACAAGTACACGGAAAGGAAGCTCTCGTTCGTCAGGGAAATCGTGAATAGTATGATTCACCCATGTATGTGTTACGCTAACTTTATAAATGTAATAATAATAATAATAATAATAATAATAATAACAATAATAATAATAGTAATGATGATAATGATGGTCGCAACTAAGAAGAACGTCATCCTCTTTGCAACACCATGCAGGAATTATTTTCAGCTTCTACTTCTGCACATAATCAACACTTCTTTTTTGTGTGCCTCACCTTACAGACTTGTTCTCATGATTTTGTGCACAGTGACACAGCGGTATAATGGTTCCTATCACTTTATCCAACTGACTAATAAACCTTTCGCCATTCTGATAAATGGAGAAGAATCCATTATAGGAACTGACCATTAGAACCTAGCCTTCACTACTTAATTATGACGTATCACCAACGACTCCTGTGATTCCTAGCGACAACTGACGATCAGCATCAGTTGTTCCTAGCAATAGTGCCCCAACCCTAATCACTGGCTCAGCGGAATCATCAAATGCAGTACCAGCTTTATCTCCGAAGAATTCTGGCAGAACAGTGAGACATAATCCTAGCCGCGTATGATGTGTCAGTACTTACAGTACTTGGGGCGAATATTGTGCTGATTTAACCGTAACAGGAGTTTTGAACCCTTATTTACTTTTTAACTGTTCATTTAATTACTTTATTTGATATACCTGAAACTGTAACTGTAAGTAACTCTTAGTCATATGTTAGTCATAGAAACTAATGTTTGCAACTCTTAGTCAGTCTACCTATATCTTAGTTAGTAGTAAAGTTCCGCTTGTGTTCTTATGAACACGACTACCGATTTATTTTATTAAACGAATCACTTCCCTTCCAGCATAACAAATATGTATTATGACAGGAGCTTAAATTGAGCCGAACAGACTGGTACCGGACTTCTGTTCTTCTCAGTCTTTTAGATAAATCCTAATTGTAACTGGAACTCCCCAGAACCTTTAAATGAGAGCGCTCAGGCGTTTCTTTTATCAATCACAATTTCAGCAGAAAATTTGGATTTCGAAAAATTTATTTTAAATAGGTCTGTGTTAAAAATCATTTCTATTTCCTGAACGCATCCCTATCTTTCTCTGGAAAACAAGCATCAAGTTTCTCATGAAAGTTAAAATGGCAGAAAATTCCTCACCCACATGTTAAAGATTTATTCTCTAGAAAGTGCAATTAATTTATTGGAGTCGGTAAATTTTTCGTTTCCTATTGGCAGCGCAGCAGTCAGAAAGTCTTGGACTCTTCTTGGTTTTCACACCTATACATCTTCGTTAAAATATCGTCTGACCATGCTCTCTCACCCAAAAATTCCTTACCTCATCAACTTCCCTCTCTTGATTTTCCTTACCTTCGCAATACCTCTTTTCCCAAATCGCTTCTAATCGCCCTCCAATGAATGCGTTCTTCCTTGATAGCACCCGCTTCAGATTTAGTTCAGAAGATTGTTCTACTTTTTCTGCAGGTCAAGACTGTCTGTCCTTGAATTTTTCTTCTTTGCATGAAATATTCTGTGTAATAATATGGTATGAATAACGTATTTTACATCGTAATTACACTCCCGCTCAGAAAATAAGCAACAAAAGCACAACACGAATAAAACAAAACAAAAAAAAATTATTTGTAAGGTATTCGTGGAAATTGAGGTTTGTGTGGTATTATTAGACCATACAGAAAAGAATAAAGCAAAGGCATATAAAAACGCATGCATTACGACCATCACAACTTGAAAAAACAAATGGGTTGGAAGAATGTGTAATGGAAACATCAAGCTAATAACAGGTATGATACCCAATAGCTAAAATGCATGCTTGACAACGGCGAGGCAAACTGGCAAAACTGTCGTTGATTGCTTGCTGTGGCAGTAGCGCTAATTCCTATAGTAATGCATGTCGGAGCTCATTGAGGGTGCCTGGTAACATACTGCGACCTGGTGTCCGTCGTTCTAATATTACTTTTTTTTTCCGTTCCGTGGACTTAACCACACTACGGGTCCTTCGGCCCCGCGGGACCAAGGTTCAACCCCTTTCCCGGAACCTTGGAGAGGTCGGCGCAGCGCACCCATTTTGGAGCGTCACTGATCGTTAATTGCTACCTACCAGTCGCTCGGGCTAGCCCGTCGCAGAGGGTCATTACCCAGCATACCTGGGGCACCACACCCGGGCTACTAGCACCACTCTGCTCTAAGACATGCCGGACCCCGGCCCGGTCAATAAGTGACCTTTCCGGAGCCTCCAGAACCACTAGGTTCGTAATTTGTATACCACCGTGGCTGAAACTGCCTAGGTACAGATCCTAGCCAGTAACTTCGCAGAGTTTTCTACGTCGACCCCGGGGGGGAGGCGTCGTTCCAACATGTCCAACACATGCTTTATGGGATTCAAAGTTCGGTTATTTAGCAGGCCACGGCAGATGCGGTATGGTTTCATTCTCCAGACAACTGCACAGCACTCGAGCTCTATGCTGGCATGCGTCATCGTTCATAAATATCGCGTCGGTACCCATTGCAGCGATAAAAGAACGCTCCTAACTGCAGCCGGATAAAGACGCTCCTAACTGTCGCCGAACTTCCGAGATGGAAATAACTAGATATGCTGTCTTTTTAGATTTATTTAAAAGTTAACATAGGCTTTCTTGGTTAATAAAAACATAAAGTTACAGCATTATTACGGAAGGGGAAAGGCAACAACTTATCCATGCTCGAACACGTCTTACGCTTTCCGCAGACAAAAGCAGACGTTTCCGTACATTTACCAGATGAGTAACGGATACACGGCGAATGGGGGTGTTCTTAAAGAGCCTTTCCTGACCACTTTCACCGGCCCCACGGTGGACACTGGTGTTCGTTTCCAAGAGAACAGGAAGTCGTCGGGCCTACGGTCCACGTTCATACAGTCGACGCGACACAGCTTGGCGGAGGCCGTCCTGCAGCAGCACAGAAATGCGACGCCAGGCGTTGTGCCTACTAGTGATATACGGCGTCTTGCACATAGCAAGAGGAAGCAATCGTCTGACGTTGTGGTACTCTTCCGGCCACCAGACCCATGTCTCCTACAGGGGTTTTGATTCTTTTGGTAACGACTCCACAGCCTACTGATAACACTACGATGCACAATCAGCTCTCTCGCAACAGCAGATGGTTATGCACCAGTTTGCAACGTCCAGACAACCCTCCAACGTACAAATAATATCTTCAGCTCATATGCTTTCCGCTTTGGATATATCGGATTACATGGAATATCGCTGCTTGCAAACTGATGCGTAGAAACGGCATACCCCTTTTCAAAGCTATGTGGTGAGACTGCGGGATTGCGTTTTATGCTAATTTTGGTTGCCTATTTGCATTCGGCGATGCAACCACTACCTCATATGTAAATTGTATATTTCAATTCCCCTTTTTCACATTCGTACTTTTTTTTACAGTTGTTGCTTATTTTTTTAGCAGGAGTGTGTTACATATTTGCATGATTATTACTAAATAAAAACGTGCAATAATATAAAATTTTAAGTTATTTCGATACTTATCTATCTACTTAAAGCGTTTTTATGAAAAAAATTAGATCATACTATGCTTCCTTATGATATTTATTAACAATTTAAGCATCATATTATAATGATTAATACTTTTAAAATGTGAAAGAGGTAAATAATGAAACAGATTCTGAAATTTAAGCAGTTTTCTTAATTAAAACACTTTGAACTTGTGTATCCGATGAAATCTACTATGATATAGAGGAACAATTTTTCTGTTCAGTTATGGATAATTTCTGATACAGCTTAATAATTCTGTTTAAAGGCAATATATTGCTAAATCGGTGTTCATCAGATGACTTATGATTTTATATTATATAACGATATATTTATTATACTGGTGTTTAATACTAACTCAAAGTAAAACATATTTACGTGAGGTGTAAAGAAAGTTGAGGTGAAGTACTGGCGACTCATGATCGACCATGCTCGAGATTTTGCTTAACATAGCATGAACACACAAAGCTTACATTTATTTCAGCTATTACATTTATTTCAGAAATAAAGAAATAATACGATGACAATTTAGAAAACGAATGCGGATCTGATTCGGAATGTTAAACCTTTGATATTGATTAGATGCAAGCCACATGAAAACTATCAGCCTAGCAGAAGAGTTGTCTTCGTAGAGAGCTCTTTATTGGATAATAGATTTTTCTTCTCGTTATGCATATGAAAAATCCCAAGTTTCATGAAAAATTGAAAATTTTTCCAAAGCTAGGGTTTTAAAGATATTACTGCTTTAAACTCAGGCAGATGAAAAGAAATTTTTAGCGGCCTAATTCATTATTAACAGTTTTACTCAAAATCAGAGTATTCGCCTTATAAAAAGATTTTTTTTCAGTGAGTAATTAAAAAAATTATTTAAAAAATATTACATTTCACTAACCAAATAGTTCATTTCTTCCTCTCCTCAATAAGTAAAATTACCATTCCCGAAATAGTAGTTTACATTAGTCGCGTTTGATATTAAAAATAGAGAAGATGCGAATGGAAAATAAATGATGCCTTATTGCAGAAAAGTAAGCATTGCTTTATGCATGCGGAATTTTAATTTATTAAATTATGATATTATTATATTTATTTAACCACAGTAAGTAATAGATACTTAACGCTTAAGATCCAAAATTGTGTTCATTATGTAAGTAAATCAATATATAAGTAAATCAATATATTAGAAAATACACAAAGGAGAAGACGCTTTAACAGTTGTAATATCCTAGGTAAGTTAGAGTTCCTTGAAGGCTAAAATACTAAAGAGCTGTATAGTGACTATTTGCTGAATTCTTTCCAACAAGAACCAACTTTCTTGTTGGAAACAACCATTCTTTCCAACTTTTCTTCTTCTTTACAAGTATAAAGAAGTGCTAAATTTACCCATTATTCCAACTCAAAATCAATGAACGTACGGCTCGTTCCCGGGCTTATAATATGCTTCCACTTGGTCTTTAACTCGATATAGAAAATATAAAACTAATCTAATGTTAAGTTAACCAGCCGAAGCTGCACAGAATCAGCTAATACAGTTGTTCCTTAAGTAAGATCACCAGCGTATACTAGTAGGCACGTAACAGTACGGCCATAAAACTCTAAGCTTACACTGCCCGAAAGGCAGAACACACTGAAGTAACCCAGACTTCAGCTTAAATATTCGTTTTTACATCATTTACATAAATCGTAATCCTGAACACTCATTTTGCTAGGGAAACGTAAGCGGTAAATGAGAAGGTAAAGGAAAGTCTTGCTCCAAAAGAAAAATAGCTATTAGAAAATTAAAGTAAACACTACACAATCAAGAACGGAAAATCACTAAAAAAATTATTAATAATTGTAGATATCAGTATAAGTTGGTGATGCAAAAACAGAGGTGGGAATTAAGAAATTAAAGAAAGGAAAAGGTAAACAGAGATAGAGAAAAGCTCTAATTTCTCCACCCAATCTGCCACATGGGGCTAATATTAAGAGGACAATGGGGGAAAGCAGCGCCCCCTAAATACATGACAATTAAAATACTACACTTAATACTGTTAAGTCTAAGGACAGTTGGGAAAAGACATTCCTTCACGGGTAACAAGGGGGAGAAGGAAAATTGTTCGAAACGTTATTTTGGATGAAAGGTCTTCGTAACCAAATTTCCTTCTATACTCTGATACTGTTTCCAAGCAATCTCTGTATTTTCATTCTTGGCGCTTTAATTGTTTGACCTCTTTTTATTGGTATGGTGAAAAAATCTTGGACTTTGTTTCTATTATCATTTGAAATAGCACATTATATATTTACATTCTATTAGCTAAATTTAACTAATGCTCGGCTGAGCTATGTCCTAGTTCTTCTTATGAATTGTAATTCATTCATCATTAATTAAATTTTCATTTGTCTTCATATTTTGATTGAATTTTAATTATTTAATATTTCAATCATTATACTATTTTAATTATACAATATTTTAATTACTAATTATTTGATTACTTTAATTATTAATTATGTTATTATTGTAATATACTGGTCATCAAAATGTCATAAATTAAACGTAATTTTATACTTAAAGAAAAAATATCAATAGAAATTTCTATAAAAGCATTAGTTAACATTGTAAGGTATTTCTCCCGCCTTCTTCGCATGCCTTTGTGTTGTAGTGGTCAGCACACTTGATTAGAGTGAATACTTGACGCGTATTCGAGCCCCGGCGAGACATTGCTGATTTTTCATCTCTCCTGCTTCGAAATAACTTAATGTCTCTACAGTGATGCTCGAACTAAAAAAGGTGGTGGATGATGATTCTTCACCAGCAGGATTTGGCGACTGGGTTCCTTAATATCCAGTCGCCCTTTAAAAGAGGGAGTATATACGGTAAGCCTTCGTGGTATAGTAATCGGCACACTCGATGCGTATTCGAGAGGTCCGTGGTTCGAGACTCGGCGATCACATTGCTCATTTTTCCTCTCTCCTGCTTCGAAGTAACCTAATGTCTCTACAACATAAATTACAATGCTTGGAGGGTGATTTTTCGCCAGATATTAAAATTAAAACCAAATTTATGGAAACTGGAAAATAATGGAAAAATTAATTCGCCTCTTGGGGAAAATAGTTTTCTTTAATATGGTGTATGGTCACCTCGGGCAGATATGCACACCTCACATGCTGATTTCATAGACTTAACCAAAGTTTTGATAAAGTCTTGTGAAACTGCATGCCACTCTTCTAAAAGTGCATTTTTCAGCTCCTGGAGGGTCCCGGGAAGAATATGACGGCCTAAAGCATTCCGCTCATGTCCAATCAGGTGAGTAAGGTGGCCAATCCATTTGAGTGATATCTTCTGTTTGCAAGTATTCTTCTATTTTCAAGTATTATGTTCGATGACCCGAGCATCCATTAGCAAAAATTCTGGACCAACAGCATCCCTAAATAGTGTAACTTGGAGTTCCAATACCTCGTCCACATATCTCTGAGCGATTACAGAACCTCCTTGAGAGATATGCAGCACGGTGCGACCATTTGTCATGATTCCTCCACAAATGATTAAACTGTGGTTACAGAAACGAGGTATTTCACGGACAAGAGGACACCAGTTGCGTGTTCCTCCGTCTCTCCAGATCAAAACACGTTTACATACACTATTGAGACTATATCTGGATTCGACAGTAAAGAATACTCGGGCCCAGTGGTTTCTCGTGGTGTGGAGTGGTGTCCGTACACCTGGGTCCCTGGGCCGAAGACCCTACCCCATGTAGAATATGTTGTGGTGTTCCTAACAGTGACGTAAAATAACCGAATGGAATTCATAAAAAGTAACAACTGAAAATATTGTAGTAGGGTGATTAGAATTTACTTGTACAGCTGATTACAGGTGCCCAATTGTTTTCTGAATCCGAACTGGAACGGGATAAGTGAGTTATTCTCTTCTAAGTGGTTATTGATTCTTGTGAGTAAAACTGCCTCCATTATCTTACTTTAATAACTAATGTAAAGTGTAAATGTGCCTAAAATGTGTGGAGCTGTTCGAGTCCGTGATTTAGATAGCTGAAACTAAGAGACAAAGGTAATATGCAAATCAGATCAAGCTCATAATCCGAGTAACACATGCAACAGACAAGCACAATACGCAAACAGAGATGCTACAAAAGGAGTAAATAATAATTGACAGGGTATATAAGTAATTACAATTCGTAAATCAAAAGAAAATAAACATAAAACATGTACAAGCAGTAGAATATGACAAGATTACATGATCCAAGTGTTGAAAACAGCAAGCGGACGATACATGTCACAAAGATTGTTAAAGTCATAATCGGCAATTTTAATTGTAGATAGCACTTTGCCTCTGATGAACTTTTTTGGCAGTTTTATAATAGTGGGTCCTTAATAGCTTGACCCCTAACTCATCATGTAAATAAGAATTCCTAACGTACCACTCATTGCCAACAATTTGACGCAGTGTACTGCTCTGGGCGGCTTGGAGCCTCATCCGATAACTCTTTCTAGAATATGCCCATACTGGGCAGGCATAACACAAAAGTGGACGCAGAATGGATTTATAAATGAGTAACTTATTGCCGATAGATAAAACGCTGTTTCGAGCAATTAGGGGGTAGAGTTTAGCTTTACGCACCGGAAACGTTTGAATAATAGAGTGTATATGTGGGGCCCATGAAAGAGTTTTGTGGAGGATCACCCCCAAGTACGGGACCTGCTTGGCCCAGGGAATTGGAGTATTGTAGAACACCAGGTTTTTGCTAATTCCTCTTTTTCGTGAATAGTATTGCCTGCGTTTTGGATACATTGACTTGAATTTTCCATTGTACCAGCCAAGTCTCAAGTGCATACATGTAATTTTGTAATCGTTGGATAACTGAACCAATAAATGCGCTTTGAGCAAGGATCGCTGTGTCATCAGCATACACAGCTAAGGTGGTGTTTGGTGTTGTAGGTATGTCGTTCACGCAGATATTAAAAAGTGTGGGGCCCAAGAGGGACCCCTGGGGAACCCCAGCCCTAATGCGGCGGAGAGTGGAATTGGAACCAGCTACGTGAACTAAACAGTGTCTACCGGCTAGGTAGGATTTAGTCATGTTAATGATGTAGTCAGGGAAACCCAGACGGTGTAATTTGTAAATAAGTGCGTCCAGCCATACTCTGTCGAAGGCCTTGGCTATGTCAATAAATATTCCCCCAGTGACCTTTCGGCTGTGCATGCCTTCCGAGATGGTTTCTACTACTCGGTACAGCTGATTACAGGTGCCCAATTGTTTTCTGAATCCGAACTGGAACGGGATAAGTGAGTTATTCTCTTCTAAGTGGTTATTGATTCTTGTGAGTAAAACTGCCTCCATTATCTTACTCAGAGATGACGACAGGCTAATAGGTCGAAAAGATTCCGGAAGAGCTGGCGGCTTACCAGGCTTGGGAATTGGGATAACTTTGGCCACTTTCCATGGATTGGGGTAGTGCTGCCATTCGAGTATTTTGTTGCAGATCTTGGTGAGGAGGAAGATGATTTTCATCGGAAAGTTTTTTATCATTATGTTGGTAACAGCATCCAGTCCAGGACTCTTCTTGTTTTTAAGACGTTTGACATAGCCAGACACCTCCGATGGGAGGACAGGGCAATGTTGTATCTGCAAGGGCTGCTCGTTAAAGTGGAGTGAAAACTATTAACTAGCTGTTCTGTAGTATCATCTTGAATGTTGTTGGTGCAAAACTGAGACCTCCAGCATTAAAATTGAAGTTATCGCATGAGTTTCAAAAGCAGAAGCACAGCTTGTATTTGAACCTGCAGCCTTTAGTGTGAAAGGCGAACGCCCAAACCTCTGTGCCAGGAAGACCTTTCGGGCCCAGTGGTCTTGGCTCCATTGAGCATGATGATGGCACCAGTTTAAACGGGTCCCTCTGGAAGCTCGATTGAGTGGGACACAAACCATTGGTTTTCTAGTATACAGTTCACTTCGTTAAGCCTTCGTGCAGCAGTAGAATGGCTAATTCGAGTTCCTATGGCAGCCTGAATGTCTAAATCCAAATCTCTTGTAGTCGCTTCGCGGTTTCTTCGAGACGACGACGATAGGAAATAGTCTTCTGATACAGTTGTTGCTCTTGACCAGGTTGTTTATTAACTGATCCAGTGCTTAGAGAAATTCCACAGAAAGATTTTATTCTGTTTACGCATACAGCAAAGGTTTCTGGAGGGGTGGAAGCTTTAGACGTGATTGTGAGTGAAAGCTATTTTCCTCCCACCATTCCTGTTAAGACAGATTTGGATTGAGTAAGATTTGCTGTAGTTCCTGATATATGGTGAGAAACTACCTAAATATAACAAGTGATTAGGATTCAAATTACATATGATGTTATCTATTTATTAATATTATATGCAATATATAAAATCTAGTAATTAATTTTAACTTAAGCTATGTGATTAAATTTCTAAAAGAAATCTTTGAAAAACTATACAATCTCTCTATAAAACCAGCAATTGGCAGATTTGTTATTACTCCCCAAATTTTTAAATCGTTAGTTGCAAGAATTCTGTCAAAAGACTAACACCCGAAAGGATTTTTTACCCGAAAGGATTTTTTAGCTTCTGAAATTTACATGCAACTACTTGTGCTAGGAATTATTCTTTTTCCGAATTTAAAAAAAACTCCCACTTATTCTGTGTTCAGTGTCTGAAAAGAGCATTGCTTAGCAGCGTTGTTTTACGCCAAGCACAGTTTGGCTTTTAGTGTAACCCTAAAGTTATTCCGTTTTTTGCTGATTAGTATGTATGCAGATTGTGTTGATGTAAAAGTATATGGTTGCTCGCTCTTAGCTAAGTTACATAGGTAACTATAAGCACATGCGTGTGCTAGTGTTCAATAATGTTGTTTTGTTAAAATAAATTTGTTATTGTTAATATTACAGTCTATTTATTGAAGTTAAGTTTCATTAAA
>KK120914.1:575297-624500 GCA_000611955.2 Stegodyphus mimosarum | reverse complement strand
CGAAGGGTCTTCTGTTTCATCAACCGATATTTTCTCTACCTTCAAAGGTTCTTCCTTCTTTTTCTCAGGAACATTTTCAGGAAATAAAACTTCTAGATCTTAATCGCAGTTCGTAGAGTTTTCAAATTCATCAATAAATCTAACATCACGGCTTATAACGATTTTTCTGGAATTTTTATTCCACAGCCTGTATGCTTTCGATTCATTTGAGTAACCTACAAAAATATGCTCTTCTGATCTAGGATCGAATTTTCCTTTAGACCTTTTATTAAATACGAAAAATTTCTGCCCGAATATATCTTGAAGTAAGAAACAGTTGGCTTGATGCCAAAAAATAACTCGTATGGTGTCTTGTTTATTCCCGCGCTTCGGGTTGGGCAACGATTACGTATGTAAACAGCACAGTTCAAAGCTTCAGCCCAAAGGATTGGAGAAGGTTACTTTGCAGTAACAAACATCTTGCCATTTCAGCTACAGTACGATTCATGCGCTCAGCTCTCAAATTCTGCTGAGGAGTCATGGGTGCCGAGAATTCTCGTTTAATCCCGCATTCTTGAAAATATTTATTAAATTCTTCTCCGCTATAGTCGAGACCGTTATCAATACGAAGGATTTTTATTTTTTTCCTAGACGATTTTCGACCGCAGCTTTATATTTGATGAACGCACGTTTTACTTCGTCTTTAGTTTTAAGAAAACTAACTTCAACATAACGCGATTTATCGTCTATAAAGGTGAAAAAATAACGTGAACCATCATGAGATGGAACTCTCATAGGACCATACAAATCTGAGTGAATTAAATATAATAACTCATCACTCTGAAATTCTGTTTCTTTTTGAAAAGGTGGCACAGTTTGTTTACCACGGATACAAACTTTACAGTCTTTTAAAGATTCGTTATCATTGAAATTTAGATTTCTAAACATGTTATCAGATTTAAGTCTTTTCAAATCAGACTCATTTAAATGACACAGTTTAAGATGCCACTTTACAAAATCACTTACCTGTCCTATTGCAGCTCTTTCGGTCCTTTCGAGTAGCCTGCACTAGTATAGATCCGTTCGGTTCTATTATTTTAGCATGTCGTTCTGTAAAAAGCACTGAACGATTATTTGCAGTGGCTTTAGAAGTTGATAGCAAATACACCTTAATTCCGGGACACACAGCACATTTTTGAGTGTAAGGTTAGTTGTCCCATTTCCGTAAGGTACAGTTATAAGGACAGTTCCAATTCCTATGATTTCTGCGGTTTTGTCAACTGCTAGCTTTATCTTGGAATTTATTCAAGATTGAAATTCTGAAAATAAACTTCTATCGTTGCACATATGAGATGTACTGCCATTATCTAAGCACCATGAGGAAGTCTGTTGATAAGTATTATTCACAGCCAGACTCGCCGGTTTTTCATGAATAGCCGCAAACATCGAATCTTGATTTCCTCTATTTAACTGCGCATATTTTCTATCAGCTATTTCCTTTCTACATTCAGATGTCTTATGTCCAATTTTCGAACAGTAATTACACTTCAAGTTGCGATAATTTCTTGTAGCTGGAAAATTTTTGTTTCAATTTACATTCCATTTTTCATTTTTCTTCTGTTCTTGAGTCCTTCTTTTATATTCAGTATAGTACGCATTTTGTGAATCCTGAGACGTTTTCCCTTTTCTTGCTTCCCATTCTTCTAGCATTTTTATTTTCAAAGACTCGGGACTAAGTAATTCATCTCTTGATTCTATTGCACACCTAAAATTTTTGAAGTTTTCTGGAATACTGTAGAGCAGAAGAATCGATAAAAGATCATCAGCTATGTCAATTTCCACTTCTCTAAGCTTGTCAACTATTTCGAAGAAAGTGTTCAAATGTTCAGACATTTTTCTAAATAAAAGCTGTTTTGATAGAGTAGCTTTTTTTGCAGGTCCTTTTGATTTGTACACGGCTTTCAGTTTATCCCATACAGCTTTCGATGTCAAACAGTGTTTTATATGACACATTTCACTAGGATTAATGGCAAGAATTATATCTGCACGAGCTTTTTGATCAGTTTGCAACCACTTCTCATTGTCCTCTGTTCCTTCAGCAGGTTTCAATATTTTACCGGTTACATAATCCTAGTGGTCATTTTTAATTAATATGGCTTCTATTTGCAGTTTCCAACTGTCAAAATTATCTTTTCCATAGTAGTCAAATGCGACATGCTGTACAGCTCTGACAGCCACAAGAAGATTAGAGCGATAAAAAAATGGCTTAACAGAATGCTTCTTAATTTCGATTTGGCTTACGAGCGAGTTCACAGCTCAAAATTCAAAAAGTCCATCTTGAATTAAATACTTTGTTACTTTAGGCACAGTTGAAACATTCCTGGGCCCATAACCATTGAAGGGAAAATGAGCAGAGTCAGAATATGTAATTAATCAACATTTTAATTAAACAGATGGACGTTTACAGATTAAGGACACACACAGTAGAAAAGCAAAATGTAGAAGCGAATGCGACGTATGCATACTGCGGAGAGCTAGCGTAGTCACGACATAACTGCGCGCGCATTGATAAGAGCCAGCTGCGCCAAGAGCTGTAAGCTAAACGACGCATTATTATTCCTACATTCATATTCTACAGAAGAAGCGTGGAGCATTTTCAAAGTTAGGGGTTGTAACTGGAAAATTTAATTTAATCGCCATGACATGGAGCTTTATTTGAAAATGAGTAAACTATGACAATACTAAGTGCAAAATTATGATACCTAATTTAAGTTTTTTATGTGCTATATCCTTGAATCCTTTAACTCTAATTAAATGAAAAACAGTCGTATTTCTTTTAAGCTTCTACCATTATGACTGGTGCATTTGGCAGCATCAGAGCCAGTTTTCATGGTTGATGACATTTTATACTCTAATAACGTGTTTTAATTTCATATGCTGAAAACCTACAAAATATGTAGAATTTTTATGTAGGAAGTGAAGTTTTTTTTCCTAAATCTTACATAATTTTAACTGTAGATGTTGATATTCAAACTGATTACAAATAAGCTGACAGTTTTTATAATTTTAGACCTGAAATTTCTTTCTCCGTTCACATCGCTTTTCTACATGAATTTCATTTTGTGTGCCCTCAACTATCTGAAAATTTCACTTATCTGCAATTCAGCATTTCCTGAGCATTCTGGATAGTTGAACTTCTACTGTATTTGCAAATCTCTTTAGGAAATGACAAACTGTTCATTGGTGAATGATTTTTGAAAATGTTGAAACATATGTTACAAGATGAAGTCCCAAACAAGTAACAACATCATGATGTATAAGAAGTCGAGAAGTATGAGGATTGTGCAAACAAAATTCTAATTAAAAAATGTTAATTTTAATATGTTTTGCTATTACTAATGAAGCCAGTTCTAATTCAAGTTAGTTTATGAACCTTCTAAGTAGCATGATTGCTTTTATCCTGTTGTGAGACAAGTTGTCACTTGCGTTTCACCATGAGCACAAATGTTCTTATGTGGTCTTTATTTTCAGAACTGTTGGTTATAGATTTATATTTGCAGTTATAAAAATGTTTTAAATAAAGAAAATATGTATATTGTAACATTTTATGATCTAATCTTCACTTTTGATACTGTTTTGCAGTCCCCATAGTTATATTAACAAAACTTATAATCAATTTTATAGATTTTGTAGTATTAATTATTTTTATTATTTATTCAGGTTTGCTCAATTTTTTTTGTGCCCATTATTTACTGAAACTGCTACAGACAAAGAAGTAAATGCTGTGAATTCTGAACATGAAAAAAATAAACAAATTGATTCATGGAGGTTGTCTCAGCTGGAAAAAGCTACATGTAATCCACTTCATGATTATAGCAAGTTTGGAACTGGTTAGTTAATTTCTGTAGCTCTCATTTTATTTTGAGTTATGCAGGGAAGCTTTCATATTCTAATATACATGTAAATTATTTTCTGTTAATGAAAAAGTTATTATGATTACTGTAACTACTAATTTGCATATTCCTAACCAGAATGCGTTTGGTTTTGTGGTATTTAAACTGAATGTTTTGAATTTTAGATTAGAGCTTCTGGCAACCGCATCTTGCTGTTAGTTACTCTTGAAAACTCTGTTTAAAGTTATATTCCAGCTTTACTGTCTTGCTAACCATTGCATTAAAACACTCACTGATACAATAGTTGACTCGTCTTTTAATTACATGACTATTAGGCAAACAAACAGTACAGGCTTTCACTTTGCATCTCTTCCTGGAAAGATCTTCATTATGATACCCATGTTCCACATCAACCTTGGAATTTTATCTTCATGTACTAACACAACAGTTCCTTCTTTTAAACAGGTATCGGTTTTTACCAGTTTGGAATGACGAGCAGATTTTAAATTCATCAAATAATCAGCCTATGTTGAAAACATTGGATATAGTAGAAAGTATATGCATCCACCGTAGAATATAGTTCTACCATTTTAAGAAGTAATATTGTAAAAAAAGGTGCACTGGGGAATACTGTTGAACAAAGAGCCCCCCCCAGGGGTTGACTCAGGAGAATTCCTGTACTTAGACATTTTCAACCAAGGGGGTATATAAGTTGATTCACAGGACTAGAGCCCGAGTTTATTCTTAGGTTGGCTCAGGCTTGGCAGGGACCATGCTGGTATTGTCGTGTCTGTTCCTCTGTCATGGAGCTATATTGTCAGATTTAGTTGGTCGTCCGAGGGGGAACACCTCTATTGGTGGAGTTGGGTGATGCCGCATGACGTTGCATCCCGACTTAGTGGGGCTCGTCGGCTTCGCTAATTGGATCGCTGCCCCGAGGATTGCGTCTGGGGGCCAGGATGATATTTTATGTAGGGCGATCCTTGAGAATGCTAGGTAATAGAGTCCAGGTTTTCCAGTGTAATTGTTGAACAAAGAGATCGTAAGGGAAAAAATGTGTGAAGTGATAGATTATGTTGCATTCAGCGTTTTATTTAAAAATTTGCTAAATCATGTCAATCATTCAATGACCAGCAAGAAAACATCCCCTTTTTCTTGGCATTATTGGCAAAACTTTGAATTCCAGCAACCCCGATTTCACCCCACTCTTGATAAGAAAAGCAATTAAAGCATTCATTCATTCATTGATCGGGGAGAGAAAAAAACAATTGTCATGGCGTTGGCATTGTCTTTGACAGATGTGTTTAATTTCCAACTTCATAAAGCTGGAAAACCACTGAACAGTTCTGCTAGGATTATCGTTTTGGATGTTTTTGTCAAATTACGGGAGCATTTTCCTGATAAATCCAAAAACAATATTGTTACTTTTCTCTGCTGATTTGACTGGCGTTTCTGTGACAAGCATAAATCGTATGAAATTCAGATTAAAACAAAATGGTGGATTTCATTTGACAAAGCATACAAACTTTAATTTACTTTTAAAATACAAGCAACCAATTGTTAATTAATACGGTAAAGTCTTAAAAGCAATAACATTCAATATTCCAATAAATACACTTCTTAACACTTTATTTTTTTATACTTTCTCAGTTCTTATAAACATTTGCGCATTATGGTAACTAACAAAAGACATTTCTAATGTTATATTTTTAATTGATTGGTATAGGCTTAATTAAGAGGTATAAGATCATTTGCTTCTGAATTTTTATGTATGTTTTACAATTTTAAAGTTTTTAAATATTTTTCTAATATCTTTAAATTTTTAATGGTAAACTCTTTAGTTATTAGACTGTAATCTGAAGATCTCAGTTTCCAGTATTTTTGTTTATTTTATTTTTGATTTTAAATAGCAATAAAAAAGATAGGGTAAGGAGGGTGATTGTCTAGGCATGCCTGGAAGAATATGTGTCTTAAGAGACAATTAAAAAAGGATATGATTTCTACCATTTCAAGAAGCAATATTGTAAAAAAGTGCGCTAGAAAATACTGTTGAAGAAAGAGTTCCTGCGGGGCTTGACTCAAGAGAATTCCTGGGAAGTTCTGGCTAGAATCTGTACTTAGGCAGTCTCAACCACGGGGTTATAGGTAAGTTGACTTCACAGGACTAGAGCCCGAGTTTATTCTTAGGTTGGATCAGGCTTGGCAGGGACCATACTGGTACTGTCATGTCTGTTCCTCTGTCTGTGGTGAAGTTATATTGTCACAGGGTTCGTAGCGGTCCTTATAAGTGCTTATAAGTCATTATATTTGAAAATAAATTATAAAAGCCCTTATAGGTGCTTATTTTTTATTTTTAGTGCTTATTTTTTGTTTTTACTGCTTTTTTTCCCCTGCATCAAAGCCGCAACTAAATAAACAACTTTCTTTTTCTTGTCTGGAGGGTCAGATTGTGAATCATACTTCCGGAAATAGCTTTCTCCGCATTAACGTAACCTTTAACCTTTGATTCGTGCGAGTAGATACAGGTAAACGTCGTTCTATTGGTCAAAGAGTTGTGACCGGGGTAAAAAAATTCCGGTATATTTCACATACTTTTCCTCTCACTCACACATCCCACGTGGTCAGTTCAAATTCACACTGATAAAATGCGCCTAGCACCTAAGCCCTTATATTTGCGTTTATTACAATTGCTATCGAATATGTATGAATATTTATAATATATTTGCAGTAAATGCTGAAATGGGTAAGTGTGTTTTTAACACAGATTGGCTTTCAAAGGAAGAATATTCTGAATGGCTTAAAAAAAGCGAAAATAATTGTAAGGCCATGTGTTCCTGGTTTAAAACTGAAATCAACATAGCAAGTATGGGCGAGTCTGCTTTAAAGTGTCACGTGGATCGTAAGTAAACGTTTTTCTATTTAATTATTATTAATTCTTGTGTGAAAATAAAAAATTTAAATCTCCCATTTACCACTGATTTATTTATTTATTAATTTTCATTTTCTGCTTTTGAAAAGCTTTTGTCATACTATTCATTTACTATATTCCCCCCTTCTTCCTATTATTTCTGCATTTCATGCGTATCTTCAAAGTTGGGAATTTTGGGCTTACATTTTCAATTTTTTTGCCAATGCATTCGGGTCATAAGGTTCCGGATCCTCCACCCCTTTCTGCGAAAAATCTCGGATATTCAGACCGTTAAATTTCGCAGCAATGGACTGGTTATTATTTTATTTATTTATTTACCACCCAAGCGAAGCGTGATTCCAGTTATTTAACGCAGTGTGTTCAAAATTACAATGTAAAACACTCCAGATTTGTAAGTCTCATTCTTTTCCTTTATTTAGTTTTTTATTCTCCAAATACTGGCAGCTGTTGATTCCAATTGCGTAATAAGGTGCGCGCATTGCGCAATAACATTTGTTATATTTTGCAAAGATAATTAGTTTTGATAGTCTATCTCGGATTTGTTTATGGGCACTTAAAATAGTTTTACTGTGCTTGCTAAGCGGATTATTCAGTTTCGTTGGGCTATTTTTTTGTTTATAAATATATTTTTACAATCTATATGTTTACAGTTGATAATTGTGCTACAGATCTAGTTTTTTTTTTATTTCAACAGCAAATTTATCTACTATGTTAAATTAAGATGTTTATGATATTTTGCATTCTAAATATTGCGATGTGGTGAAAGATACAGGAATATTCTTAAAAATGATATTTAATGCATATGTCGAAATGTCCAAAGAATTTAGCCGAAAAATCTAAAAAAAAGACTACAATCTAATCTCATCTTTTTCCAGTTACGCTCGACAATCCGGAATTTTCAGATATCCCGCAATCGGCTATTGAGCACGCCAGTTAGCTAAGCTTTTGCTGTATAAAGGATGACTGAATGAGGAAATTTGAGAAATGTCCCCCCCTTTTTTTTTACTTAAATTACTTTGCAGTATCTGTTAAGAGAAACTATCCTATAATGAAAATTTAGAAAATGTTCAAAATTTTGATTTAAGTAAAATTATTTAAATATTAATATGAGTGGAAAAATAAATAAATGTACAATAAGTTCTATATATTTTTAGGTGCCAAGCATAAAAAATTTCTGAAAGGGAAAAATACAGCTATTGGTGGAATAACAAGCTTTTTCCCCAAATCAAATCCTGCTAGTGTTGCACGTCCAGTTCCAAGAGTGCTTCCTGAAATTCAAATACTTTAGATGATGCTGTAGGAGCTTCAAAAGATGTTTTGATTGCAGAAATTTTGTGGTGTTTGAAAGTGGTGACAAGTTATTACTCTCACAAATCTAGCAGTGACATGGGCAAACTTTTTTCAATTATGTTCCCTGACAGTGTTATAGCAAGATGCTTTTCTTGTAGTGAGAGGAAGCTTGCTTACCTCTGCCATTTTGGATTAACACCTTATTTTTAGAGGCTCATGTATGACGAATTTAAGAAGCTATCTCACTTCACATTGTTATTTGACGAGACTTTGAATAAAACAAATCAAAAAGCAATTAGATTTGCATATCAGATATTGGCATTCTGACCAAAATAAAGTTGTAACTCGATTTTTGACCTCTGTTTTCATGGGACATGCAACAGCTGCTAACATTTTTGAAAGTTTTCAAATGGCAGTTAAGAAACTAGATATAAAGAAGCTGCTACAAATAAGTATGGATGGGCCAGTCGTAAATTGGAAGTTTTATGAAACCCTCCGTGAATTGAAAAAGGAATATGGCATTGAATGTATATCTATTGGTAGTTGTGGTTTGCATATTTTGAACAATGCTTTCCGTAAAGGAGCATCCGCTACAAGCTGGGATATACCTTCTATTTTAGGAGCACTGTACCATCTATTCAAAGATTCTTCAGCACGTCTAGAAGACTTTTTAACAGCGAGTGTGCATAAGACTTTGCCATTGAAATTTTGTAACCATAGGTGGCTAGAGAATGTACCAGTATGTTTGTGTGTTTTTGAAATTTGGGAAGATATAAAAGGTTATGTCAAGCTAATTGAGAATGGAAAATACACAACCATAACTTGCAAATCATATGAAATAATAAGAGATGCAATCAAAGACAAATTAATGCCTGTAAAATTCCTTTTTTTCATTTGTGTGGCTGAATTGATCAAACCCTTTTTGGAACTTTACCAAAGTGATTAACCACTTGTTCCTTTTTTAGCTTTTGATTTGCACAAATTAGTAAAGCAACTTTTGCAGCATTTCAAAATTATAAAAGAAGAGTACATGTTAAAAATCAATTCATCACTAAAATATTTGTGTAACTGATTTTTCTGAGAAAGGTATTGGTTATGAAATAAGCAAACTTAGTTTAGGATTTAGGGCTGATAAGCTCTTGCAAGAACTATATGCTAAAGAAGAAATCAGGAATAAAGATTACCTTTCTGTTAAACATGACTCACAAACCTTTATTTTACAACTACTTGAAAAGCTGATGGAGAAATGTCCAGTTAATTAATCACTGATTCGAAATGCTGTTTCTGTGAATACAAAGTATATGGCGCAAAACAGCACAAAAGCATACGAGAAAATGAAAAGTATATTGATGCATTTTTCCCAGAAAGGTCATATTGCAGAAAAAGAATGCAATAACATTCTTTTGGAGTATTCCGATTTCATTGAAAATGTTGTCCAGCCAGGCCTTACAGAATTTAAAACCTATGATGTGAGAAAAATGAGATTAGATACTTTTTTGCACACATTCATTAATGGAAAATACTTAAAGTTATGGGAAACATTTAAAGTGATCTTTATTCTTTTCCATGGGCAAGCCTCTGTTGAACGAGGATTTAGTATCAATAAAAATATAGAAACAAAAAATCGTGGAGAAAATTCGTACATTGTGCAGCGCATAGTTTGTGATTATGTGAAACATGCTGGTGGGATACACAATGTGTCAATTATGACAGAGATGAGAGCGGCAGCTTCATCAGCTCATTCACAGTATCAGTTATATTTGGAAGAGTAGAAGAAAAAAAAAGAAAGAATTGAAAATAAAAAAAGAAAAGCAGCAAAATCAACACATGAATTGATTTCCCTTAAAAGAAAGAAAACTCTCTTAGAAAAAGAAGTTAAAGTGCTTGAAAATAAAGCAAATGAACTTGCTGAAAAGGCTGAAGTTATAAAAAACTTTAATCTTTTAAATAAATCTAATGAAATGTTAAAAACTATTTGTGAGAAACAAACTCTCTTAAGAGATTTAGATTCAGATATTAATGAAAAGAAAAAATAAAAGTAATATTTTCTAATTATAAGCATAAATCTTTTTTCTTGTTTCTTTTTATGTTGTATTTGTAATATAGTTTAGTTCTGCATAGGATCTTTCCCCCCTCTCGTTATAAACTAGTTCTATGAATTGAGCTGTTATTTGCAATTAAAAAATAATTGTAATTGTTTCCCATGGTTGAATAATGCTGATTCTCTCTTTAAATACTGAATTTATCGGATTTTGAATTATGGTTAAATCTAATTTTTATTCTAAGGTTATGCAGTTGTGTATATATGAAATTAAACAGGTGCTTATTTTTTTTCTTAAAATGTGCTTGAAAAGTGCTTATAGGTGCTTATTTTTTTAACTAAAATGTGGCTATGAACCCTGTGTCAGATTTAGTTAGTCATCTGAGGGGAAACGCCCCTATTGTAGGAGTTGGGTGATGCCGTATGACGTTGCATCCCGACTTAGTGTGGGGCTCGCCAGCTTCGCTGGTTGGATCGCCTGTGGGGCCCAGGATGATATTCTATATAGGGCGATCCTTGAGAACACTAGGTAATAGAGTCCAGGTTTATATATATATATGATTATAATATATATATATAAAGCTGCTTATATGATTATATTGGATGATTTTTATAATGTCTGTTATAAAATATAGTCAAGAGTTTTTTAAATAATCGCAAATTAAAATCAAATCAACATCTTTAGAAAATAAAAATCGAAATTTTGCCCTGGTTCACCGTTTTGGAAGCAACAAACTTCATAAACTCTTAAAATTAAGAGAAAATAACTTGCTACCAGATTTTCTAAATTTATATGTTTTACTTTTAACTAAGCGAATGCTGTTGGGGAAAAAACTTAACCCCGAACTACAAAGAATACATTGTTAGCTTTTCTATTTCAAATAACGAATCGTGTTTTAAATGCCATCAAATTCATATGCGTCACATTTAGATAATAGTGAAAAATTTCATATAAATTAAGACAACATTAACATGCCCTACATTTTATGCTAGAATGAACTAACAATTTCAGCTGCAGCTTCATCGCATAAAAAGATTGTTATTTAAAAATACGCTGGATTTGGCAAGAAGTTGCCAAATGTGCAGCAAATTGGAGGAATTGAATTTCCGCGGGCAATTTGGTGCATATGAATAACTTGAAGAACAGGGTGAAAAGCTGTGCAAAGATCGTTCTAGCCTTGTATGTGTTCTCAGATTATCTTGTCATGAAGTATACCAGTATTTGTTGATGTCTAAATCAACGTGCAAGACTCTCCTTTGTTGAAGTTAATTTAAAGCTTTCCTGTGGCAATGATAGTAATCACCTTCCTATTAAGAAGTGGCCACGAGTCAAAGATTGTGGCCCTCCTAGATCCGAGTATATAAATGTTAAAGGTCTGTAGCTCAATGTAGTTTCCACTTCTATTATGATTGTCTAGAATTCCCTGAATGTCAAGGATGATTTGCCAAGGATTCTCTTGAAACAAGTTTTCAGAGACTGAACCATATCCTTCCAGAAGGCTCCTCACCAAGCAGCCCTGTCAATTATAAATTCCATTTGATGCCTTGTTTAGAGAACTCATCCTGATCTTTTTTGTCCTTCATCACATGGTTCAATAAATCTTAATTCTTTTTTTGCTCTTTTAAAGGTTTTGATATTGTCTGTATACACTTTTAGGCACAAACCTCTTCTCACTACTAACCATCTAAATGCAAGCAAAATTTTTTCTGTGGAAATGTCAGCTGTAAGTTCTAAATGCACAGCTCTAATTACAGTGCAGGTAAATAGTAAAACATATGTCTTAAGGTAATTCTCTTCCATACAGTGGGCCAGTGTAGTCTATCCAAGAGTTTTCAAACAGAAAGGCTTCTCGACATCTCTGGTGGGAGGGATGCCATCACCAGTTTTGTGTGAAATATTTGAAGACATCGCAATAGTAGTGAACACTTAATTTTTCCACTAGCCTTTAGCAGCCAAAATTTCTCTCTTATTTGACTTAAAGTATCTGCTATTCCTGCGTGCCCTATCACTTGATGACTGTGAAGAATAATTAGATGAGTCAAATGATCTTTGTCAGGCAACACGATTGGATGTGCTTGTGTGTAATCCAAATTTAAATTTTATAATTGTCCACCAACATGAATTACACCATTTTCATCTACAAATGGATTAAGGGACTTCAGTTTTGACTTTGAACTTATTGCTCATTGTTCTTTAATGCATGTGTTTCATTTGGGAAATTTCGTTCCTGAACACACTTGATCCAAAGTTTGCTCAATTTCCAGTTTGGTGACCTTCAAACATCCAAATAATTTCGAGGTATTTATAACATTGTTCATGAACCTTAAGCACCATGTGGTAATTCGGTAAATTCGATGTAAATTGCTGTAATTTTGACCATTAAATAAATCTTCAGGAGTTTCTGTGATGCATGAATTTATGAACATTTCCTTCCATGCTTTCCTCAGTTCCTTGGTGGAATCTTCAATGTTCTTTGTGGAGCATGCATTCAGTTTTGGCCAGTGTTCCATTTTTTCTTTTAACCATATGGGCCCTCTCCACCATATGCCACCTCCACTGTTTCAGATGTTTGACATTTTCATCTGTAGTTAGCAAGTCAGTTTGATTATCTTCACCAGAGATTATCTCCAGTTCGACACATTTGAAGTGTTCTGTATTTCCTTCGCTCTGTTTTGAATAAATGACTTCCATCTTTTCGCATCTCTTCGAATCCAGTGTAATGTTGTACTAGAATCAGTTCACATATGTACAATTAAATCAATGCTCTGAAGTTTCTTTTGGATGTATTTTGACAAGTAGGAGCCTATCAAATCACCCATCAATTCTAATTTAGGAAGTGATAATTTTTTCAAAGGTACTACTCATGATTTTGATGTAATGAAGCATGTGTGAATGACTTCATTTTTTGAATAACAGAAATGCAGAACAGCCCTATAGGCCTTTTGACTCGCATCTGCGAAAGAATGTAACTGTAAAATATCCTTCATATCCCTTCTCCCAGCACCTGCAAATTGGTGTCATCGTATTTCCACAACTAGAAATATGATCTAATTCATCACATCAGCTTCACCAATTCTTTATGAGGTTTTCTGGTATTTCAGTATTCCATAATATCTTTTCTTCCCATAAATCTTGCAATAAAATTCTAGCTAGAATGTGTACAGATTTATAAATCCCAATGTATCAAAGAAACATCCTATCAATCTCAAAATTTCTCTTTTAGTTGGTATGTTTTTTGGCATCTTTTACCAAATGTTCAATTTATATCAAAAACTATATCATTTGACCTATTCCATATATACACTTGTACCTTAGAACAAGTAGAATCTGGTGCAGAATCTTCTTCATTCCATAGTTTTTGTAAATTTGTTTCATTTGTTGTTTTCCACTTTCACATGTTACAATACGTCTAGATGCTTCTGGTTCTTCATCTGCTCCAGCAATAAAGTCGTCAATGTACATATTTTAAGTTAGCATGAAAATATGTTCAGATACTGTGACTTGTATTTCTCAGCTTGTACATTTAAAAGTTGCTCTAAGAAAAGTACTAGATATTGCTACAAAAATTACCCTTGTCATAGAGAAGAGCCTTTATTTTAGTTCCATTTAATTCACCATTGTTACATAGAAATGCTACTGCATTTCTGTCTTCATCAGCAAGAGAAATCTGCAAGAATGGTTGCTCGATGTCAGCTGTAAAGGCAATTTGATTTTGATGTAATTTAAGGAGCAATTACAGTACAAAGTCTGAAATCTGGACTCGGCGGGACCACGGCGATTCCAGATTATAGATCATCAATTTAAATCTGGTAAGATGGCATGCAGAAATTATACAATTAAAAATATGAAACAGTAATCTATGAAATAAAGAGCAATTATGATCTAAAGGGTATCAAATTTTACAAGAAAAAGCTTAATATTTATTTGTTTACTTTATTAAACATTTCTTTCAATGTAAGTTGTTTAAGTTGCTTCGTTTTTTGTGCTAATATTTTCTCTTTAATTCTTGTTCAGTTACAAAGTTCCACTGTTCCAAGTCCTGTAATTGCTGTGTCAAGAATATCGACTAACTTGCCAATCGAAATTTTTTCGTTTTCAATAACCTCTCTGTCACTGTCTTCACTATCGGAAGCGGTATTTTCTGGATCTAGAACCATACTACAGATTTCCCTGTCCGTTAATTGGTTGATGATTGGAGCATTGTCGTTGCAATGAAAAACTTCTGCTATATCATCTTCATTTATTACCGCTTCTCCACATTTCTTTACATAATCCAAAAACTGGAAAATTTCACCTTTAATTTGCGATGTCCGGAAACCTTCAAATTCGCGGCTATCATCTTCATCGTCCTCACCATGAAATATGGTAGCTGGCCATAAATTATGCCAATCAAATTTTTTAACGTATCTGGAGACACATTCTCCCACGATCTTGCGGTGCTCCACACAGCAGATTTTATACTAAAATATTTCAAAAATTCTTGAATAGTCTAGCCATTCCTCAAGAAATTTAACATAAATTTTAAAAATGCTACTTTATATTTATTTGCATTTCAGCGCGTGCACTATTCCCATACCCATAGGCTGAATGATAGATGTACAGTTTGGAGGGAAGAATAATACGAATACAATATCTTTCACTAAAACTTTAAGTGAAGTATGCACCGAGCAGTTGTTAACACTCAGGACTATTTTTGAGTCATCAGGTAAAACAACCGAATTCAAATGTTGCCAAGCCTCGGGTATAAAATAATTTTCAAACCAATCATTCATCAACGCTTGTGTCATCCATGCTCTTTTATTTCTGCAATATATAACGGTCCTTTAAATGCTCGAGGCCGTGCATGCTTTCCGATTACGAAAAGTTTGCACTTGCGCGTTCCTGAAGCATTTGTGCTCTCTAAATTGTTAGTCTCGCTTTGGAATCTTTGACACCAGTTGGAGCCCTTTCTGTAGAGGTTGCCAAGGTATTTCGCAGTACATATTGCCAGAAAAAACTAGTTTAATCAGCGTTCTAAATTTGTTCTGAAGATAATTGTTCATTAGTAATGAGTTCAATGAATTCATCTGCCAATTCTTCATCAGCTTCATTATCAGCTGAAGCTTTTTCACCTGAAATTTTTAATCGTATTATAGCATGGCGATTTTTAAATTTGGTTAACCAACCTGTCGAATATGTACACTCAGTGTTTAAATTCATTTCTTCATGAAATATTTTGGCTTGAGCCATTAGTATTGGACCTGTCAATGGCATGCCCTCACTGCGACGCTGTCTGACCCATTCAATCATCACTTTGTCATGATCGTCACTTTTAGCATAATGAACCCTTTTTCTGATATTCGTTGCCAGTGGAATATCGGAATCTACAAAAAATTAAAAAAGTTCCTTTTTCTTTTTGCATATGTCATATGCAGTTGACTTTCCAATCCCATACTCCTCGCATAATTTTGAGATGGATATGCCGTATTCCATTTTTTGCAGCAATTCCACTTTTTGTTTGATGGACATCAAAACATGTTTTCACTTTGTAGATCCTTTGGCAGCTCCAGAATTGGAAACTCTTTTTGACATAATCGGAAGTTCAAGCTTAATTTTTATGAAATTGCTCTAACAGTCTGCAAAAAATAATAAGCCGGATCCAATTAGAAGATTAAGGAACAGCAGAATCTGCAACATTAACTGAAATGCCTTAGAATCAGTAAAGATAATATTAGCCTAGCTTATCTCTTTGAAATCCAGACCCTTCGCTATTCTGTATCCTCAAAATACCGAACTGCCCGCAATACTATTCCAGTTTCACAGCAATTTCCTCCCCTCCCGTCCATTAACGCAGAAAATAGGTGTGAAGATTTTGAATGACATTATTTGTACTTCCTAACAAAGATTCCATTAGGCTTTGACCCCGTTCTTTATAAAACTGTTCTGAAGGTCAGACCAACAAGCCTTTCTGGCTTTGTTATGATCACGACTGAGATTTCGTTTACTTCTGTTATTTTTATAGGACCTTTATTGCTGTTGAAAGCTTTCCTGCACTTTTATTGCTGTTTAAAGTGTAAAAGCACACAGTACCACAAAAGAATCAACAACGAAATGTCATGAGCAACCAAACAATAAGAAACCTCTTAGGCAAGCTGTCTGCAGTAAACTGATACAATGCATTTGGAGAAATTGCACCTTCTTCTGCATACCTTAGGGAGAGGGAAGAAAACAAAATTGCAATCTCGGCTGTTATTGAAAATCTCCACGTTTTATTATGGAAGGAAAAAAATCAAATGCACATGCCTAAAGCATACAAAAGAAAAAACGTTTGTGGCTTTGAGGTCCAGATTATAGATCATTCCGGATTATGGACATCCGGATTACGGACTTTGTACTGTATAGCATGGCTGGACACATCCTTGGACATGAATAACAGTCATTTAATGACAAACACTTCTCCGCATGTGACAAAGCATTGAAATGACATGGAGTTTTGTAGTTTATTTTCTCTTGTAACGGCTTGATGAGGCATAAAATATGTTTTTGGTGTTATTTCAATATTAGTCTCTTTAGCAATTCCTTCTTTTAAATATTTGTTAATTAGGTCATGATACTGTCATAGAAATATTGTTTTTTCTGAAATCTACAAGCTAAACTTTTAATCTAATTTTAGCAATCTTAAAATTATCTCCAAGGTCGTTTGAATTATGATTCCAGGGAAAGTGAACAATATAACAACTGTTTTCATGTTTCACAGACCTTTTGAAATTCTTGAAAACTGAAGTATCTTCTAATTCAAGTTCCTTATCTGAATTGTAATTTATCCCCATAGATTCAAGTTCCCAGAAATTCTTCAGCAAATTAGATGTTCTGTTTATCTTCATTATTATGAACCATGACCTTCATAATATTCACGTTATTTGCTGAAATTCCGCAAGCCCTTTTTGTTCCACTAGTGGTCCAACCTAATTTTATTTCGACCGCTCCTAAGAAACGATGACAGTCTGTGAATATAGCCCATAACTATTTTCCAATAAAAATCTGCTCTTATTAGCAAAAGAATTTTCGACGTTTCATTTCCTTTTCCCCATTCATCGGAAAGTTGCATTCCCTGATTTTTACTAAGGTCTAGGGAAATAAATATGTGATCCATTAATGACAGGAGTATTTAAAGCTTCTGTTTTGATTTTACATCAATATCTTGAATTAGGGAAAGTGAGACTGGTTCTTTTCACCTTCTGCGCTTCAGGCATTGTGCACCCGAACAAGAATATTTTTTCCTCTCGAGTAATTGGTAGTTTAAATTTCTTATAGATGTTCTCCATAATAAATGTTCGCTGCAATCCCAAATCTAACAGGCCCCTCAAGACCTGTAGGCTGCCTCAACGTGGCGAGGGGGTGGCACTGGGTGGAATAGGCGAAGTACGTCGGAAGTGCTTACTTCTGGTAGGGCCACCCTAGGCGTGAAGGCTATTCCATTATACCCAGCTAAAGCCTATAGGCATCTGAGCTAACTCAGTCCTCTACCATTGGTGCTCAGGTCTCACGACTTACAGAGGCTGCCCTTTTCCTCCACCCATGAGTCATGAAGCTTTCTAACAACACTTTCCCGATTCTTTAGTGGACACCTGAAAGGACTCACTTTCGAGAGAGGTTACAAGATGCACCCAATTTGTTCTAAATGTCAAAATGCACCGGCTTCACCGACACATATACTTGAGTGCCTGGAATTGTCTCTTGAGGACCTTTACAAGTCTCCTGTGCTTGTTTTCGATTTTCTGAAGGTGAATGGACTCATGGACCTCGTCTAGTAAATTCCTAGACATGGAGATAAGCAACAACAACAGTTTGCGTACATTCTGCCAGCGCTAACTGTCTGTGTTTATTATTTGAACTCTTAAGTATCTGAAAAAGAACCGAGTTATTTATTGTTGCACAATGAGGAACAGAAGAGCTGACTGCTCCTTGAATGGGCCTTTTAGTTGACGTGTTCGTCATCATATATCAATGTATGATGCCTTTGCTTACAAATGCAACAGTTTAGTTTCGATCTGCAGTCCCTAACTAAATGATACCTTTTAAGACACATGGAACTATTCCCACTTTGCTTTAACACTTCCCTTTTTTGTGGTATCATTTTTTGACACGATTCAGAGGTATGATTTTCAGAACAGAATAAACATTTGTTGGAAAAAGATGAGTTTAATGCAGCCACTGAAGGAATTCTGCCATCCTTATAATAATCCCAATTTCTTTCGCTGTCTCGAAAGCGTTCTCGAAACTGCTGCAAAATATTACACTATTCTAATCTTCTGACATCACAACGGTGATATAATTTTCGAAGTACTGTGACATTGCTAGACTTCTTAATTGGAGTCAGAATTAACAAATTATTCATGTGCGACTCCGTTATTAATTCCTTTCGACCGAAACAGTCTTTTAATATTTTCACAGCCTTCTCATAGTTTTCTGCTGTTAATGTTAACCCTTGTATTGCAGTTTCTGCATGGGAAGTAAGAATTGCCTTTAAATAATTAAATTTATCTACTGCATGTAGATTTTCGTTTTCGTATGCAGCTGTCTGAAATCGTGGCCAATACCCATGCAAACTGCACACATCTTTTCCCAAAAAAGTTTTCAAGGCGAATTTTGGCAGTTTAATTTTGTTTTGATATTTGATGGCAGTTCCATATGAAGTACAATTATCACTTTGTGACTTACTATCTAAATATCTTTTTTGCACATATAAGTTCCAAAGAATTTTATGTTTATACTGTTCTCTAGAAATTATGTCTTCTTCTAAATTCATTACATCAATTAAACTGTCAATATCTTTATCAGCTAAGATTGGTTCTTCGTTACTAATTAACTGTGCAACCGTTTCTTCAACTACACATATGTCACCCTCATTAGCAATTTCTGTTTCTGTCTTATTTGTTAGTTTCATTACTAATGCTCTTATAGCAGGTCAATTCTTTTTTAATTTTCTAGATGGCCACAAAAAATGTGCTATTTTAAATTTAATTAATCAAGGTAAGACATTAAAATGGTGCTTACCTTGTTCTTGTTACCTTTGGGTGGTCTTTCTTTGCTTGCACTCCTTTGAGAGACATTAATCCCAATGATCAATGCATCTTTACACAAAAACAGATTTTAATATGAATGAAAAGTCATACATAATATTACCAGATACATGGAATGTCCAAGTAAAGTTTTAAAATCTAGCATGATGTAGCATGCGAGTTTCTCCTTTGGAAGTCTTGAGTGATCTCGCCCGCAAGTTCATAATTTAGCAAAATGATGTTGCACTGCAACGTCGGATCGGTTGAATCACAACAACATATGTGTTTTGAATAAGACTTGTGCTTGAACATCCTGCTTCAATTCAATCAACTCATCTTGCATCATAACATCAAGATCAAATAAATAGCACTTGAATGATTATATGAGTACAACTGCACATTGAAATTTTCTGTGTCTTGGAATGCGAACATTAAAATCTTTTATATCTTGCAGGTGCCCTTGTATAAAACAATATATCTTCTGAGGAAGTTTTGCATTCTTAGTTTTTTAGTTGTTGTGTTTTTCTTATATTCCTACATTTTACTTTTTATATTACCCTTATTGCATTAAAAAATTATGTATCTAATACTTTTGCTGCTGATCATGAAAGGTTGTGTTGATATAGTTAATGCTGCGTCATAGAAATATATTGTACCCGTATGTTGACTTACTTACTTATAAGAAATATGATTTAAAACGGGTAATAAAAGATAATTATGTGTACCACATTGATTGCTAAGCCTTTAAGCATAGAAATTCGTGATTACGAGCCAGCGTTTGTTTGGCGGTAGAGGTAAAATTATTTCTGCAATGTTGCATTATATGCTGGTGCATGGCATTTAAAAATGAATCAAAATTAATAACAGTATGCATTATTTTTTGTATGAAACTATATCACAAACAAATATATATATTACAAAGAATTTATTGTAAGATAGTTGCCATGATATTATTGTGAAATATATATTTCACAATGTTATTCATGTGTGATCTGTGCATGAAATGAAACATTGTTTCCATTCCAAACCACATGCATTTACAACTAGTTTCTAACCTTCATTCCATGCCAGTACCAGCATATATATTCAAAATGTAATGCCTATTTAACTTGAAAATAAACAATGAAACATTATCTTACCTGCATTAGTGTGTAACTGGAACCGGAGACGTCATCCGACACTACACGCCAGTGTGTGATCGGCAACAAATGTGTTAAAAGAATAACTTTTTTAATATATTAAAGAACTTTTGTGCATTTTCCTCTCTATTTATTTCATATAATTTCTTCTTCACTATATGATATACCTTTATATCAACAAGCAGTTAATTAGCAAGTTTATTGATAAATTTTTTTTCTAATCAGTTTGATCTTGATTATGACTTTTTTCCCATTCATCTGTAATGAAAAAGGGAAAGGAAAATAGGAATTAATAAATTGAGAAGTTCTCCAAGTGAATTATTCTTGGTGCAAATGGAAAGAAATTCGCCAAGATAAATTTTCGAATTTCTCCGTAAATTTTGTACCAAATTTTACAAAATTTAATATTTGGACATAATTTGAGTCATAGCATCGAAATATGGAAAGAAATTGGCATGTCAATTCAGAAAAAGTCCGATTTTGTGTCAAAATACCAATGTTAGGACAATGCTATATATAAATCTAATATATATCCTAAGTCGTGCTTTCGAGACATGAAAAACACAAGTCGAATTTCAGGAATCGGCCCAGTAAAACGGGAGATATAGAACTTTTTTTTTGTCCCAGTTTACATGTCTGAATTGCAAATTAAGCAGCTTGTTGCATTGACCCCCTCCTTAAATTTTTTTTTCCGTTGCATATGCTATTGGCCCTCGGCAACCAAGTCGTTTCTGTGAGTGGCTCTTCTGCTAAAAAGGTTGTGCACCTCTAATCTAACATATTTCTGCATTTGCAACTGTTAAATAGAGTTCATATTTGATCTAATAAAAGTAGAGCATTAGAAAAAAAATTAATGTGGTAGAAAGTAAATTTACTTTTCTGAAATAATTGCATATTTGGAGGTAAACTACACTAGACTTTTCCGAGTTGAAATTCTATTTAATATAGAGACTTTTCTGAAATTATGTTTGATATAGTCAGCCACTAAAAAGAAACTATTTTAAATTTTGTGATATTTCTTATTTTTTGTACCATTAAAATACTGACTGTTACTATCAGAGTTTATTCAGTTTAAAGTATATGTAATATTAATTTTAAGCATAAGTAGAATTCCACATGATATTGAGTATTTATGACTATTTCGATATTTTGGTGTGTTGTTGTTATTTTGACATTGATATATATAATAAAACAAATGGATTCATGACAGGTATGCATTAGAAATAATAAGTTTTCATTATTTAATATTTGTTTCATTTGTACAACTCACTTCTTTTGTAGGCAACATTGAAACTTTAAACATTATTCCAAAGTCCAAAGGTATTGATATTAGAGAGGAGCTTCTAAAATTTCATGAACAGTTTTATTCTGCAAATGTAATGGGATTAGTTGTTCTTGGAAAAGGTATGATATCTGTAACTCATTAAGTATTTTATTTAATGATATATCTATATGCAAATTACTGTTTTAATTTTCATTTAATTTTTTGAGTGAGTATTAAAGAAAATACTGTGGAGAACTCTTAGTTAGGAGAAAGATCCAAAATATGGTGCTACCAGCTTTCCCTTCTGAGCCGGTAGGGGGGAAATGTGTGACTGAAGAGTGCAATCCCTCTCTGGTAGCCATCAATGAAGCATCAAAGTGACGCTGCTCATGTCATGTTATAATGGTTAACTTTCAAACTTGCATACTTGCTACCACTGTGGAATTCCACCTAGGATTCTTTGTGTTGAATGACTTACCTGCGATATTTTTCTTTGTAGTTCATGCATATGTGTTCATGCTAATTCAAATAATGGTTGTAAAACCAGCCGTATCATCATTATCCTTGCATTAACACGTCTCATCATGGAATCACGACTGTAGTGTCGATTAAGGTAAAACATGACCATGCTAATGATTTTGTGGGAAGTGGACTAATGTATGTGCCTGTATTTTTTTTTGCTTCTCAAGAAAAATTGAAATGGCTGTTTGTGATTATTTTCTTGCCATTAATGTTAGCATATGTTATGGGGTTTACTCCATTAGAACTGTATTTTGTATTCTGAGTCATATTGGCATGACAATTTTTTGATTGAGAACCTTGTGAGATGGAAAAGAAATTTTCTAAATTATAGCATCCTTAACAGAAGAAATAGAAGGTTTGTTAATCTTTTTGTGTTTTTAACAGTATGTCTTTATACTTAGTGATATTTTATAAATGTAAATTATTAGTATGACTGTATTGGTATCTGGGAAGCAAATTCTCCGTAAGAATTCAAATTCTTCAGTATTTCTAGAAAGGTCTCGAGATGCAAGCATAGTTTTTTAGATAATAGCTATCCACAGCCAAAAAAAAAGAACTTTTCTTGTAATTCCACTTCTTGTCTATATAGAGAGATGTATACTGAAACACTTCGGTAGTTTAGCAGTATTTGTTAATATGAGGCATTGTGTCATCAACATTAGTGTAGCCCAAATGCCATTAGGTTTTAGTATTGTATCCAGCAAAATTTCTCGGAATTTTCAGATAAGTGATGTCCCATGCTTTTTTTTTTTTTTCTAAATTCTCGAAACTAACTTTTAAATTAGCTCTATAATTCTGACTAATAATTGGTCTTAGTTTAGCAAGTCTCACCATGGTGTATGAATGCTGTGCTTAATATAGATTTTGTTTACCAGCAGTCGGGCATGGCTGTTGAATTTGGAACTTTGTTCATATGTGCTTGTGAAATTATGTTGAGAAAGTTAACTTTGGGATTCAGTTTAGTTATATACTTCATTTGCTGAATTTCATTGATCTTTTTAATGAATATAGGTACAAAATCTTTTTCATATCTATATTTATTAAATTTTATGGCTTTTTAATAGGTGTATATAATTTGCTTCTCATTTAACACTGATTTCAAATTTAAAAACTTTTATTATTAAGTAAGAGCCACCCCCTTTCTCTTCCTTTCCTCCTTTGAAGGGGATGTACATGAGATTTTAAGATTTGACTATCTTTCATGATTTACTTTTAGAAAAATTTAAGATTCTACCTATTTTCATTTCACACAATGTAATTTGAAAATTAGATGTTCTTCTGAATTATTTCCAGAAGTCTAACTTTTACTGTCATGAGGTTGGCAAGTACAATAATGTGAATGATTTGAATTATTTCAATTATAGAATTTGCCTGTTTTAAAATTGCCTCTTGTTTTATGATGCTAACGGAATACCGTTAAAATAGGTTCTGTATTTTGTAATGATTGTCATAGTTCTTTTTCAAGTGAAATTATTAATTTTAATGAAGGAATAATCAGGCAAATATGTAGGGCATGACAGTAGAAGAAAAAAAGACAGTTTTTCAAAGCAAAATAAACTCTTTGTCAAGCTTTTCAAATATATTTTGTTTATTTAAAAAAATAATTTTTGTTTGTTAGAAAACTAGCAAATGAAAATCTTCACAAGTTATGATCTTTGCTTCAACTTTCTAGAGAACTGCCGAGTGAGCATTGTCTATTGCTTAACTTTTGCACTGAGTATTTTCTAGCTTATTTTGACACACTGAGTTACAGCACGGGAGCATATCAATAACTACATTCTATCTCCGTAAAACATAGTTCTAAAGTAATTCAAAATAAATGTCCTTCAAAGTTCATGTCATCTAACCAATGTTAAATGTTTATTGCTATGAAATGAAAACAATACATAATTATGTAAAGTAAAACTATTCATTTCCAGACAAAATTACAAGCAATCATACATCAAATACAAAAACGTTCAAAAAACCTTATACTATAATATTTATGCAAAATAATAAAGAAAATGAAACTTATAATAGATTTTAAATTGAAACATATCTCAACCAAGACCATTCTTAAGGGAAATTAAAATAATTTTTTTATTAGGATTCTGCAACATGGCCCCCGCCTTTTGAGTATGTGATTCCCGACTGAAAATTATAGGTAATTTTATCAAAAAGATTCAAACTTTAATATGATTACCCTAAACAAAAAATTTTTGCTCAATGATATCATTAATGGAGACAGTTCGGAAGTCACACTTTTGTTTATCACTTTTCACATTTTTTTAATCAAATGCCTTTTGTTGGGGTTCTTTTAATGCAAAATTGCTAGACTCATTTGGATTAATTTCTGATGAGGAAATAACACTGAACTGGTCTTGAGGAATACTAAAAGAAGGCTTCATCTTTGCAGTGCAAACATTACCATCCTAGCCCCGAATCAACACCACAGTTTTCCCCAAAGGCCAATATTGTTTTCTTCTGATCATCTGCAATTAAGACAATTTCATTCAGTTTAGGTTCTCTTATCATTTTTTTAAATTTTTCTGCGTTATATTACTTGAGTATTCGTCTCTAAACAGCTTAGCTTGATATTTTATTCTTGTATGGAAATTTTTACAGTTAATCTCATCAAAATTGGATACATTTCAGTAATTATATTCAGTGAGAAACATAGATGGAGTTTGGGGTATTAAATCTTCTGAGCTTTTGGAAACATAAGTGAGGGGACAAAAATTGATAACTGGTATGCAATCACAAAGATTGTTACTAGCTCCTCATTTAACGAAATCGCCTTTCCAAGGGCACTTCTAAAATTTGTTCCTTTGCCTGAATTAGTTGTTTGGATCTACCTCACCTAGTTGTTATCACCCAAAAAAAGCAAAAAGAATTTTTAATATAATGTGATTATAGTGGGGCAAGTTCATTCAACATTGGTTTGGCCTTCGATAGTTTGCATGATACCACAGTCCAATACTTTTCTCTTAATATACATTGCCGTATGTGTGTACCAGCATGACTGTTCATTTTATGTGCAGAAAACACATTCATCAGGTAAAAGAAACACTGGATCATCTTTACATTCAATAATGCAAGTCAAAAGTTTAATATTCTCATTTTCGTCAGTAAAAACAGTTAACGAAATGATAGCAATGTCAGAGAAATAACATTTTTGCACAGCTCAAATCAGTACCATTTCAAAGTTTTCTATAGAAAAAAAAAAAGAAAACAGAGTCTTTACAAGTGCCAGAAATTTTCTTAGTTATTAATAAATCAAAAAATCCACCTCGTAACTGAAATAAGTTTGTCAGAAGAACATTTTGATAATCAGAAGAACTTCCTGCATACTGTGGAACAGAGTTATCTGGAAACCTAATATTAGTAAATTGGGTTTTTGTTCTTTCTGCATCTATATCATTTTGATGAGTAAAATATATATTAGACCCTTGAGGTTTGGTATATAAAAAAAATTTTTGGGGGGAAAAATAACTTTACATATAAATAATTAGCCCCTGATACAATGTTAGTTCATGCAAAAAAAAAGGTAAAATGTTAAGGTAATTAATTCATGACGCAGTGAGATACCACTAGTCACACTGCGCATCTAGAGCAATAAAATGCCATCTTTGCCCGAGTGTAAATTCTCCTAACATGCTTATATAAAGTGCTAGTTTGAGCAACCAAATGAAAATGCAAGCTATAAAAAACGTTTTTGAATAATTATCTCAGAAGTATTGATCATGTTCGCAAAATAAAATTTTTTAAAAAAATTTCCTGATTTAAAAAAACCACTTTCTGTACGACTTTTCAGGTACTTTTTAATGATTTCATAATAGGTTTGAAACAGAGAAGAGTTTCGCTCCAGTACTTTATTTGCTACAGGTTTGAAAACGAGGATGTTCAGAAGGCCTTCATGTTTATTTTACATTTCACATCTTTCCTTTGCTTTGGATATTTTTCTATGGTGACTGACATATCCATTCAGTGTTCAATGACATTTCATGTTACTGTATTTTCATTTCTTTTGGAAAAAATACTAAATCTTTTTCGAGCTTTAACATTACTGTAATTTTTTATTAAAAAATATAAATTTACAGTATGTATATATGAAATGAACATGATACTTGAATAAAAAAAATTCTGAACTGTGCTGCCACCTAATAGCAGCATTTCCTATGTGCACGTTGGACAAATTTGTCCCATCTTTGCTATTAACTTAAACCATTTTTAATTAAGATATATGAATTCAAGTAATCATTTTTATCAGAAAAGGAAACTCAGATAACAATATTCATTCTAATACCAAAAGTTGTTCAGATTATTTAAACTGCATAAGAAATAAAATAAATATATATATAAAAAAAAGATTCAAAATTCAACCTGCAAAGAATGTTTTCTACATTACTTTCCATGAATGAATACTAGTGCTACCATCTGTTGTATATTTAGAACTTAAACGTGTAATTGTATGTATTTTAAATGGAAATTTGCAGCTTTTATCTTGGAGATAAAAACTGATAAAAAAGGTTAGATGCCTGACATCCCACTGCCCATCAAAAAGTTAATTGGGTATAATTCAAGATTTTCCTTTAATCATCATGGTCTCATCCACCATTCCAAATGTATGATCTGTTTGGGTGAATATCCATGGGCTAATTTACCTGCTGGATTCATATAACTGGAAACATGTCTCCAAGACAAAAATGGAAGCAATCGCTTAATTTCTTTGTCAGAGTTAGTGATAAAAATGGACCAAGTCATTTGGTTCGTTGATCCACCATTAGGCAGTGGTTCAATCTGACTAAAATGCACTTTTTATATCCAACAAATCAAGAGCTTTTCTAAATGAAAAAGGCTGTTTTCTGCTAAACAGCAAGCTATTAATTCAAGTTGAGGAGTAATTAAAGGTTTTAATGGAGCAACTGCTAGATTTTGCTTTTATGAGCCTTATTGACAGGTCTGGAAAAAATATAGACTGAATAAGCCAACTTGGTAGTATTCACAAACATGTGGAACTCTGTTGTTGCATTTAGTTTTATATAATGAGGTATTGCTGTATCGTTCAATTGGCATATTAGAAACTCCGGTATGAAATTTAGTTTGAATGTCATTAGGTAACACTTCATCCCAAGAAATTTTCAATTTCCGAATCTTTTTCAACATCAATTTTGGAAGTAATGTTGGTACTAGTTAACCATTAGGGGCAAAAATCATTTGAGCAGTTCAGAGAACTGTTCTCTTTGTAATCTTAGTATTACAAGCTAACTCATTTAATGCGATATTATGTTGTGAGTTGCCATTATTCAGATTCTACAATATTCCTAGAACAAAAGTGTCACCAGAATGTTTAGATATATATTCTATGGAACATTGCTCTTCCATCTTCTTAAATTTAAAGCAAACTGTAGACATGATCATTTCACTGGTTTTTTTTATAATTTTTCTTGATCATTAAATACATTAAATATGCCACAGTAATCTCTGGAAAAAATTGCCTGAATTGTAGGGCTTATTTCAACACATTCATACCAAAAAGAAAAGGAATAGCAAGTCTCTTTAGGAGCTGTGTAAAAATATATTATGATAAGAATTCCAGATTTTGACCTTTTTACAAATTAAGAATTGAAATTCATGCATATATATATAATATATTAAGAAAAGAGAGAGGTTTTAAAATGCAAACTGTCTTAACTGCATAACTATAACTTCAAGAATTTTAATTAATGATATTTTGAACAAATATTTTCTTATGAGGGTATTCCATTCCTACAAGGCCCATATAAAAATTTGTGTTTCATATATTTTTAGTGAAAGATTTTTTGTCATGGAATTCAACTGTCTTAAAGTTTACTTTTTTCTCTTCTTGAACTGGAACCACGGATTTAAGACCAACAAATTTGGCATATTTTGTTTTGTAATTTTTTTTAAACGTCTTGGAAGTCCTGATTTGCCCTTTTGAGACATTAAAAATGCAACTAATGTTTTTCTAATTGTTACTAAGGGATGATAAATTTCTCTCCCTTTTTATTACATGTTACACATCAGGCTTTATGAATGGCCGTTAGTTTGCTGTCAAATCATAGTTTTAGATTTTGTGTAACTACTTAGTTTATTTACTAATTGTAAATGTTAAGTTTTACTTTGATGTAGGTTATTTATGTCATATCATGCTGCAATCTTATGCAACTAATTTGTTTATCTGATTTGACCATTAGATCAGAAAACTGTTACATGCTATAAGGGCATGCAACAGTTTTTTAATCAGTAATATAGAGAAGTAAATATTGCATTTTTGTTGTAGAAGTTTCCAAACAATGTACTTATTTGCTTATTGTTTTTAAATTGTTCAGCTCATTACATTTTGAGGACCTATGTTTTAAAACCTTGCTTTTGTTTTATAGAAAGTTTGGAAGATTTAATGGATATTGTTATTCCCTTATTTTCTGGAATAGTGAATAAAAATGTAAAAATTCCAGAATGGAATGAACATCCTTTTAATTCAAGACACTTAAAGGTTTGTATTGGCTTATACTCAGATCTTTGCAACTAGGTTCCCCCCTCCCCTGGAATTGTTAATAAAATAATTTTCCCATCAGTGTGCTGTTTAATTGAGTATGCAATGCATTTATTTTTGAAATTTTATGCTTATTAATTAATTTTCTTGTGTGAACCCTTTGATTGCCTTAGAATTTTATATAAATTGGTTGAAAATGGCTATTTGTTTTCAGGCTTATTCTGTGAGCATATATTAGTATTTTATTATTTTGGCACATTTTTATACAGCTTTAAGGGTTTTTTTTATTTGCGGTCACCAGTGCCTGCCATGGTGCTAATGGAATACACAAATGTAAGGAAGGAGCAGTCAGGATGGCTAGAAAAAAGTGCCATGGTTGTTTAACACTGTGAGTCATGACAGAAAGTAAGCCAGAAATAAAATCTAAAAAAAATGGCAGCATAATGCCCTCAATCTCCTTTTCAGCCACATTATTGTTTAACATGTTTTAATAAACATATCTTTATTGATTTACTTTTTGTTTGTTTGCTCCATAATTATATTGTGGTCTTGACTTTGTTTTCTTATCAGTAAAATCACCTTTGTACCTAATGAGTTATTTTTTACAGATTTTTCCCACAAATACCCATATATTATGTTTCTTTCAAAGAATATTCTCAGGTCAAATCGCAACAATGTGCAGAAGGGCAATGCCAATCAATTTTTGTAATGAAATACACAGAGGGTTTCATCGGCATTGCTGAACAATGGCTGAAAGATCAGTCTCCTTTACTAATCACCCATGATTCCCACAGTGCTACTGAAATAACCAGATGTCAGTCATTGGTGACCTACATGGCAACCAATGTATTAAAAAGTTGTAGTCTAACACTGTTAAATTACCATGAATTAACAAGAGGCAAAATGCTTATAAATTACCACAATGATATGGTAATTATGTTATGGTAAACAGAATATGACTGAATATAGTGTGTTTAATTATAGGCAAACTGCCCGTCATAGTAATATGGAATATTCTATTTTATGAAAATTTATATTGTCTCGTATTTTTATATCATTTCATTCTTTTATTACAGCTACAAGGCTATGTTGTTCCTGTGAAAGATTTAAGAAGTTTAAATGTATCATTCCCAGTACCTGATTTAAGTGCAGAATTTCGTTCAAATGTAAGTTCAGTGTATAACACAGTTGACTTGGCTAAACATTTTTCTGCATTTGGGCATATATTCTCAAGATTTTGATGCATGTTGTGTTACTGGAATAAGCAGAAGTTCCCTTTTCATGTATATATTATTTTCATGACTTTTATGAGCTGCTTGTTTAATTGAAGCCAATTGATTATTCTACTCTAAAGCACCTTTTGTGCAACATGAAATGAATTTTTATAGCATGAGTATTACCCAAATACAGTAAACCCTCTTCTGGCAGCCACCTCTGAAAGTAACCAGTATTTCTGAGAGCATAAGGATTCTTGATAGTTATAATAGTATCCTCTAAGATGATCACTACGTACTTGACTAAGACTTCTAAAATGTCTTATTTTGCTATTAAGGTAAAGTTTTTTATGAACTAAATAAATCAAAGGTGTATTTTTCCTGGTCTTAAGCAACAGCAAAACTATTTCTATGGTAAATAGTTGTTAATAATTAATTCAGCATGATATAATTTGTCATGTGAGCTAAATTCTGATTATAAGAAATTAAGAGTCTGAGAGAGGCTGTTTATTCTAATTTTATTTCCCATCCTAATGCATGACAAATCAATGTTCAGTAAGTACACAATATGCTGACATTAATTTTAATGGAAGTATTAACTGAGATTTAATGAATTACATGGTAATATGATGCTATGGCATGCTGAATTATCTATTTTGATATTCCTGTTATTAAATCTGATTTTTAAATTTAATGGCTAATAAATAAGATGGTTGGTGCATTTCCATTTAGAGTGGGAGTAAAGATCATTTTTTAGAAATTCTCATGGGACTGTGTGATGTAGGCAAGGATTCAGAGCTAAAAACACTTCTAAATTATCAGAATGTAATTTTCATAACAGTAATAATAATAAAATTGTGTTTAGGGAATAGGTTTGCTTCAAGTTATGAGAAATTTAACCATTAGCAGCTTTGCTTGCATATAACAACAGCTTTCAAATCTTGCATCTTTTATTTTATCATGTTTCATTTATTCTGGCGTGTTTTTTGAATAGATGGTATCATAGAACATTAATGCATCATGGCATCAATCAGCCATTGGGTTTGATTTGATGGGGAAATGTTTTCTTTTGCACACTCATAATTAAATTTCCTTAACATTTTGTTTGTTGTGGTTGTCGTGTCCATATTACATGGAAGAATGGTTGCCAGAGGCTACTCCAGAGAGAGCTTGGACTTCTATTTTCCTCCTCAATTTTGAGGGAGAGCACCTTGGGGGGGTTTGCAGGGTTCTCCCACCTCTCTTCCCTTCCACCAAACCAGACAAGAGGACTTTTAGTTCACTGCATATTTAGAGTTCCCCCATGCTGCATAAATGCTATACATTTACAAACATCCATTTCTTCTCTAGGATTTGAACCTGGGCCCTTCGGTTTCACAGTAGGCTCCCCTAACTGCTATACCATCTGGGTGACATATTGTTTAATAAGTTTTATTGAATATTTCATTAATCTATTATTAAATGCAAGTACTACAGCTCTAAATTACATTTAATGTAGCTTATATGCTTAGCGTTTGTATATTATAAATGAATGATTCTGATAGTGGCAGCAGTGGCTGTGAAAGTTCTGACCCTAATGCCAGTCAAAATTTATCAAGCAGAACTTTGTTCCATTGTTTTGTGTTTCTTGACAGTCTGTCTGTTCACATGAATTTTGATGGCACTTTCTTTTTTTTTTAAGCAATCGTCACACATTGCCAAGTTTTTTTTCATGATCCTTACAAAGGATCATGAAAAAAATTTAAGATTGTTGAACCTTGTTCTAAAAGGCATACTGAGTTGTTTTAATTTGCATTCAGAAATTTCGAAACATGAAAAGCATGCAAAATGTCAAGTTGTGTAAAATTTATTTCTTATACTAACATGTGTAAAAAAAAAGACTTTTAAAGGGTATATAAATTTTGATATTTGTGTTTATTTTATTTTTGACCAATAAGTGATTTTTCACACATATTTTGTTTAATATAGATACGTGTGTGTGTATTGTGTGTAATAATACTGTAGATGATGATGCCAGTTACTTCAGAATCATGGCCGGGATGGTTATAGATGCAGCTCTCACAAATAGGATATAGGATGGATAAATACCATAGTTAGTTGGATATTGACCGCAAAATTTTGTTTTTTGATGGATAATTTCTTAAGATACATGTTCTCCTTTTCACATCACTATGGGCGCAACAACCACCTCACAAATTAATAGGAGCTTGTCATATTTCTATTCAATAGATGATATAACAATGCAATGACACTAGCAGGGCAAGACATCGCAGGAAAGAGGCTGTACTTTTCAGAGGGCTACTGAGAAAGTTGACAAATTTTCTATTTGTTGTTGAGAGAAGCAAATTCATAAAAATGGAAATAGGTAGGGGATCATGGTTCTTACAATCCTCATAATTCTCTCATATATTTCCCATATTTCAGAGGGCTATATATAGAATTGAAATCCTTTGTTAAGTTTTGAATGGTGACTTCCCAAGAACTGTACATACTGCAAATGAGATAATGCAAGGATGTTTTTCAAGGAAGGGTATACATCCAAATTATTAGAGTTAGTAATTTTTAATTTCATATTTTTCATCTTATATATTCTCTCCCCTAATCATAAATCCTTGCCTATAGCTTCAAAAAGGTCTTGGTAATAGAAAAGCTTTTTTAAAAAAAGCGTTAGAGCATTAGCGAATGAAGAGAAATTTTCCACGTGTGCTTTTTCTGGTGAGAAAGAAATTGAATTTCTTTAAGAACTTAGGTTCCCATCTGCCCCATCATTTTGTTCATGAACTTTCTCATATCTTAACATATAAAAATGACATATAAAAGTTTAATTTGGAAATGTTACAACAAAATACAATATGTAAACTAAATATATTGTCTAATTTTAAATTCTTCAAAAATATAAGTTTTGTGAAATTCTTCAAATTTATCAAACAATATAAAACAGATGTTCTAAATTTGGAGCTTAGTTTTTTTCATGAACAAAATGAAAATGTGCACACTTCTTGAAGTTATTGTTTGAATATCGTAAACATGACAGTCTGCCTTGAAAGTCTTTCATAAAAACTGTTATATTCAAAATATTCCTGTTACGTATTTGTGAAATTCTGTTTTCACTCATTATAAAACAAAACACATTTTCTTATTGTAAAGCACTGTAAATTGTACATTAGAAATTAATAAACAGAATCCTAAGAAAATACAATACAATAATAAAATAAATTTGAAAAATGGGCAGGTTCTGTACAAACAAATAAGTGTAACTACTTGCTGTTGGTTGTGGAATAGTTAAATACAATAGCACATAAAAACCTTCATACCTCATATTAGGTATTTAGTGCTTCACTGAGACAGTTCATGGCCATAGCTGATTCTAGAAAATTTTCCATATTACGAGGAGCATTAACCAGTTCACCGTCTTACAAAACTCAAATATTTTGTACCTTTTTTCTCCTACGAAGGTGAACTTTTGTGTCTGAAACTGCCGTCAGAATATTTCTTCTCCCTTTCACTAGTTGAAGAATATTTGGAAGTTCTGTTCAAATCAACTTGAATCATGTACTTGCCACTCTCAGAGATGCTGAATAACGATACTCTACTGAGGACCATGAAACGCAAAGGCTGTTGCATTAGAGCAGACACTTTTCCCTTTTATCCCACCTCATAACTACAAGATATGCTTTGTCACCGCAAATCTTTTCATATCTGCAAGCATAGGTGTCAGTGTAGTTTTAGGGAGTTTAAAATGAAAAGACATTTTTTAAAATATATAAATATCTTTAAGTGCATTATATCATAGATAATTTTATTAATGATGAAACTATACCCACACGAAAATGCCTTAAATAATGTCTTACATATATATATATATATATATATATTTTCATTCAATTTTCTTTTTTCAGCATTTCATTTTTCAGCATTCTGTTTCAGCACAATTTAATAATTTCTGTATTAAAAAGGCAGGCATTAACTTTTCTGTTTATTTTTTTTACTCATATTGTATGATAGCATTACCTCTACACTATATTTTTCTTAATACTGGTTTCTTTCCTTTTATTAATGAAGGGCAGCTCTTTTCTAAAATCTCAATTATAGCTCGAATTGAGTGAAGATTTTTGTCTTTTTCTATTTTTCCTTAACTTTGGTCAGTATTTAGTTCAAAGTTTTGATTTTTAGCTTATTTTAATAAAATTTAACTGAATTCATTAGTTTTATAAAATTTCATTTTTTTAAATCTTTTCATACTTTTATTCAAGATTTGAAAGCATTTACATGATTTTTCATACATTTCTACAATCCTATATCAGTATGCAGCTACATTTAATCTTTTTAATTTTTCACAAAAAACATCCATTTTACAATACAGTTAGCAGCTATATTTTACAATCCCTAACACAGCAGCGTAAAACTACTCAGCTTTACATAGTATCAGCACTCTCTGTTTAAATTAGGTTAGAACAAAAGGAGGGAGGGTTCGCTGTTTCCTCCACTATCCGGGCATGCAACTCTGCCTAACAAGCAGCATCCATGTTTGTTCTATCAAAACATTGCATAACGGAAATGAAATGTACACATTTCTAAGGTGTTCTGTGCATGTATTTTTCAATAAAAATATGTGAAATTTATAAGGAAATGCTTCACTATTGTTAATTTTTTGTTTTAAAATAATAAAGATGATATCCGTAATTTACTATGTACAGAAAATTGTTAAGAAATAGTTCGAATTCTAAATGCATGCGTATAAGATTTGAAGGTTTAAAAATGATGTTTCTGCATATTTCAAGGATTTGTTTAGGCTTCAATAGCAACCTGGTGTACTTTCCAATTTATCCTTTAAGAAGTGTTATTTCTGATTTATTAACAATATTATCATAAATTACTAAAGAATCATTTCATATACAAAGTTTAACAGATAGGAAAGAAAGTTATTTTATTTCAGAATGCGTAAATACTTCAGCTTTAAATTGTAATACACTAAAACTGAAATTCACATATTTTTTATTGGCTATAGCAGTTGTTGGATAGCTAATTTTAGGAGACTGGTACTAGATGCAAATAGTATTTCATTTTCTTTTTTCTTAAAGGATTTATTGGCATACTTTAAAAATTTAAATAATTCTTAATTTCAATTAAAAAACACATTGTTAACTTTTATCCATTTATGAATTTTTAGAAGTATTTTAGGGGGGGGGCAAAAGTGTTAATTTTGATTCAGCTGTGTTAAACGAAATAACTTCATGGAATAAAAAATCTAAAATACTAAACAAATACAGATAAAAATAAACAGTAACTAGATTTGCACGATACATGTCAAAAGTGACAGCTAATTGAGCGATGGTGGATTTAGATGGTTGCTCAACTCAGTGCATCTCCAAGTTCCATTAAGAAAATTAAAAGCTTATTTAAATTCTGTTCTAACTTATTTCTAAAGCTTTAATGATCAGAAAATTTCTAAGTGTACTAAGAAAATGTCTGTCTGATATTGAATAAAACATGCAACAATGAAAAAAATCTTACCCATTTTTATTAAAATTATAACAGTACTCATAATACTGCAGTACAGCTGTTCCTAATAGATTACAAAGGTATCTAAAGATGTTTATAAAAAATAAATTATATTCAATTATAGTTCAAATATACCCTTGGCCGTTTAAGTGAAAAAATGATGTCTTAAAGAGAATTAAGAAGAAAACTATAGAAAGGGAATAAGTTTACGTACAAAATAATAAGCCTTCAGGAAAAAGCATAAATCAGTAAATTTATAGCATCTGAAGCAAATTCCTTTCGTTGATTTAGAAACATTTATATCACTTTCTTCTTCATAAAACTGTACGTAAGTATAAGATATTCATCATAAATCTTAACCAAATTAATCTATTCATCAAATTAATTATCTTGATTGAATGCACAAATTATATTCATAACAGTTCACAAAACTTAAAAATGAATAATAATACATAAATAAAAGCATTACTTTATTAACACCTTTACTATTCATAAAAATAGTAACAATTGGTTTCTTACTTTTCATGAAAATTATAAAACGAATCACCTAAAACTCTCAAATTATACTGTTTAAATCCTAGCATATATCATTGTATGCTAAGAAACGAAGATGCCAGCTATAGAAACATTAAAATGTATTTAACATATTTTGATTATTATTAAGTTCTTTTTTTTTCACATGTGGAAAGAAACTAACATGAAATGTAATATTTTTCAACACATTCATCAAATTACATAAAAAAAAATCAATACTTACGCATGAAAAGTAATCCCAGGAACCTTTTCTGAAACTCGATTTGTGCATCCATATGCAACACAAGTTGACATTCTTGAGAAAGATTAAAAAAAAGTTGTAATGGCACACTTCCTCGCACGAGTCACAGCTACAGCAGTAACATGGCTGCCAAGCTTCGCGATTTGAGTTGAACCTTCCCTCCTTCTATTCTAACCTCCTTGCTCTCTTTATGCAGTTTGCAGGTACAAACCGCTCAACCTTACATTGTTTAGCAACTGCTACACCCCTCTCTCGAGTACAGAAATATGTAGTTGCATAGTAAGTTAAATTAAAACTTACTATGTACGTACCTTTTTGTATTATTTTCATAGATTGTATTTATTTTATTATATTATTTTTCATTTTTATAATGTTTAGATTAGTTTTTTTAGTTGATTTTGGTTGCATGCATAATTCATGTCGGGGAAGTACCTATATAGGTAAAGGTTTCTAAATTACTTTGGATTTGTACTGTTAATTACATTGGCTATGTACTTTTAATTAATAATTTAATTTCCTGTAGTGGATTTGCTTACTAAATTTCTCAAAATTCTTTTACTGTTAAATTTCTCTTTTGGACTGTTCACTACTTTTGAAGCACCATTTGCACTTCCAAGCAGATTAGTCACAATTCTTACCGGATTCAAAACACGGTTCAATAAAGGCACTTCAATACGTGAATAAATCAGCACACGAACTAAAACTATTTACAAGTTTATTTACAACATTAGCTATTTTAGAATTACTCTGAAAACGAGAGTTCAAAATCATTATTACGAACTCACTTGGTTCTTGTAACAGTTGTACAGATCAGAGTGCAACAGGGTTGCCACAAAAATATGCAAAATGAAATATTTACTTCAGCGCTGCCTAATGGCCAAATTGGCAGTCACAACACACTGCCCCTGGATGAACAATCACTCATCATTAAAGGAAAATAATTAATTCAAAATATAATAAACTAAATTTATACTTAGGTATTAAACACTTTCAAAGTAGGCAGGCATTTCAAATTCTTGGACAAAAATAAAATACAAAATTATACTTACATACAATAGGCAAACGATATTCAAATTCTGAATACAATGTAAGGCTGGAATCTATAATAATAAAAGTAATATGTGAATAAATGAAAAAAATACAAATAATTTTAAGACTGTCCATTCAAATATTAGTCTATTAAGTCCAGTTCGAATTTATATAGTAACTGAATGGGTCTCTTTATAATTCCTGTTGGCGTTTGAAGCACACAGGATCTAAGTTTTTAATCACGTCCTAAACACAGCTCTTTAATGCATCCATACTTCCAAAGATGCTTTGGTAGCTTTTTGTCATGGATCAGCACTATGTCACCAACTTTAAATGATGAGGATTCTGTTGGATTAACTTGATACACAAAGCGGTGTTCTAGCAGATATTCTTTTCTCCAGCGTTTCTAAAGGTGGTTAATGGCTTTCTGTCGGTATTTAAATTTTTTTTGTAAGCATTCTTCTATTGGATTCAGATCCAGTGATTATAGGCAATGATTGTTAGTCGTTTTCCTACTAAAAAATGGGCTGGAAAAGGCTCTGGTTCGGAAGCCTGTTCGTAAATATAACACATTGGTTGAGAGTTCATAACTGCCTCAATTTCGGTCAGTGTCATTTCGATTCCTTCAAACGTAAGACAAGTCCTACCAAGGATCTTTTTCAGTGGTGGTTTCATGGTGCGAACCATCCTTTCCCAAAAACCGCCCCACCAAGAGGCTCTAGCACAATAAATTTCCATGTTATTTTGTGTTTTGGGAAATAATGTAGAACTTCTTCCTTTGAAATGTTCTTCCAAATTTCTTTCAGTACTGAATCAGCTTTGATAAATGTTTTTGCGTTATCACGGTAAATTATTTTACAAAGTCCTCTTAAACTCCTCTTAAGAAGAGCTAGAATAAAGGTGTCAGTGTTCAAATTTGTTACCAATTCTAGATGTACAGCCCTAATTACCGCACAAGTAAATACTAAAATATAAGCCTTTTCTGGACCAGATGAAGTTTTGATATAAATCGGTCCAGGAAAATCTAAGCCAGTTATTTTAAATGGCAGAGTTTCGATAATCCTATCTTTAGGTAGTGTTGCTACTACTTCCTTACCTGGAGTAGCATTAAATCTTTTTCAAATTAAGCAAGTTTTTCGAACCGATTTCACGCATCTTCTTGCTTTGATGATAAAATATTTCTCTCGAAGATGTGATAATGTCGTAGCTACTCCAAAATGATATAACCTCTCATGGGTATCCATAATCAACAGCTTGACAAATTAAATTTAGCAGGAAGTATCCATGGGTGTTTTTCTCGTTCTTGGAATTCAGAGAATTGTAGTCTACCTTTCAGCACTGTGGCGATCATGTGGTTCATTGAAGCCTGGTTAGTTACTTGCTCGTGTCGCCATCTATTATCGCCAGTGAGAAGTGCTGCGTCGCATGAGCGGGACTCGATCGTGGGTCAATTTGCTGGGAGTCGAATTCTTTACCGCTAGCCCAAAAGAGCTCCGTTGCGCTAGGTTCAAGAATTCTAACTTTTTCAAATTTGCGATCGTGGAGTTGTTCTCGAGATCAGTCTGCCGCATACTCCCCCTCGAAGCATCTATGATGCGATATATGAGGAGAACGTTGAGAAACCCCTATGTTTTGGCATGTGTGTCGCCGTTTTTGGTTGTGGGGCGGAGCCTGTGACGTAGTTCGTCATTTGTCCTCAGTCGAGGGAGGAGTCTGTAGTTCTCCGGGTCACCAATGTGGCGATCATGTGGTTCATTGAAGCCTGGTTAGTTACTTGCTCATGTCGCCATCTGTTATCTCCAGTGAGAAGTGCTGCGTCGCATGAGCGGGACTCGATCGTGGATCAATTTGCTGGGAGTCGAATTCTTTACCGCTAGCCCAAAAGAGCTCCGTTGTGCTAGATTCAAGAATTCTAACTTTTTCAAATTTGCGATTGTGGAGTTGTTCTTGAGATCGGTCCGCCGCAAGCACAACCAATCCATTTTCATCTAAGTCGGGATTCCTTACTGATAGATTTTCCACATTTTAGTTGGTTTATTTCAATGTTAAATGCCGTTTTTTGAGTACATTTAATCTAATACATATCTGCTTTATCCAGTTCTGAAGCTGCCAGTGGACCTTAGAGTTTCTTTTATTTGAATTATGCATAAAGTGCATTATCCATGCCGTGATACGGTAAAGTCTTTCGAGACTGCTAAACTTCTCAACGTCTAAAATTGTTTCCGGTGTTATGGTACAACATAATTGAGTAATTTGAGGTTTGAACTTTCTTTCAATTAGCGCGTCTTCGCTTAATTCAGTCACTAATTCTGACGGCCATGAATGTTCGTGAAGTGATAACCAAACTGGACCTTGCCACCAGACGTTATTTCCTATAAGTGTTATCAGCTTTTCACCTCGCGTCACTAAATCAGCTGGAGTTTCTTTTCCGCTACAATAGTTCCAGTTTTCAGGAACCGTAAGGGATTGAATTTCTTTGACTCTGTTGGAAACAAAGGGCTTCCAATTCATAGCAGATCCTTTTATCCAATGAAGCGTTATTGTTGAGTCTGTTCAAAACTTTATCTTCGCATTTTCAAAGTCTAGTGCCATCTTTAAAGTTTTAGACATCTTTGCGGCAATTACGGCTGCCATTAATTCTAATCAGGGAAGTGTTATTCGTTTCACAGGAGAGACTCTACTTTTTGCCCAAATGAAACTTGTTTTAATTTCATTACCTTTGCTGAAGTATCTAAAATAGGCTACTGCACCAAATGCCTTAGGACTAGCATCACAGTGGATTTGTACCTGATCTTTTACCAAATTCATTACTTTTTGGAAATACTTCCTAGGTATCTCTAATCTCTTAAGATGTTTCGTTTCAGAGCACCAACCATTCCCTTCATTTTCCAAATTTAGAGGTAACTCATCATCCCAGGCCAAACCTCTTTTCCAAATTTCTTGCAATAAACTTTTAATTCGTATGGTGAATGGAGATATAAACCCTACGGGATCAGATACCTTTAACATAGTCTTTAAAGCACAACACTTTCTAGATTTGATACTCTCTAGGTTATCTATAAGAGGCTGAGCATCCAGTTGAAAGGTATCAGCATCAGTATTCCATAATATTCCTAAAACTTTTAACTGGAGGTCAGAATTTTCTTGTTCACTGCATAACATATTTTCTTTCCACATTTCCCTTAGTTTCATAGATTAGAATTAAATTTCCGTAAATGCACCACATCTTTAAGAATTTTAGTGGCAGTGGAAGATAAATAGTACGCCTCTTCATCAGAATTTTAACCGGAAATTAAATCATGAACATACAGGAATGTATCTAACATTTCATAAACTTTATAGTGTTGTTTCTAATACCTCTAAATATGACATTTGATAGTAGCAGCTAAAATGAAGAGGCTACAGGTAACACCGAATAGCACTCACGTAAATCTTAGAATTTTGAATAAGTCAACCTTATCATCAAACCACAAAAATTTCAAATAATTTTGGTCTTCTGGTGTTAAGCCAATGTGGAGAAAAGCCTTCTGTAGATCCGCGCAGAATGCCACTTCATGTTTTCAGAAATTGATGATAATATCTAAAATGTTTTTGGGTTTAAATTGGGCCCTGGCCATAAACAATCATTTAAAGATTTAAACTGATTTTCTTTTGAAGAAGCATCAAAGACTATCCTCACTTTAGTGGTGGATTTGTCATCCTTCATAAGGGTCTATGCGGCATGAACCATTGTCAACATCATTATTTGAACATTCTTCAATATTTCCCTTTTGTTCAGTAACAACGTCTTTATATTGTTGGAGAAGATCGTCATTTTTCACAAGCTTACGATTTAATTCAAAGAAACGATTCTTCGCTATTTTGAAATTAGTCCCTAACCCTTCTTTACTGTCCTTTCACAATAATTTCACTTCATATCTGTTGTTAACAAATTTTAAATCATTTTCAAATGTATTAATGATTTTCTTTATCTGTTTTTGAAAATTCATCGTCACTAATACCAATTGCTTGAAGGTCTTATAATTTCTTTAAATCTTCCTGTTCGGCATTTTCAACAGTTAACTTGAAAACGGATGCGTCTTTATTTTTTCCCTTTTCATCATTATATATGGAACCACAAAGCGGCCGTCCAAATAAGCTTTCACACACAAATATCGATTTTGTTATTTTTTCTGCTGTTCCAGGAATGTTTATTTGCCAGAGATAATCGGCGCCTATCAATAACTGCACTTGAAAGCCGCATAACGTATTCCAATTAGACAACTCATATTTCTTTAATTTGCTTTTGACATCTGTCTTTAGGCGGATAAATCATCGCGGTAGAAATCGTGTCTGTCACCAACGTCTCAATGCATATGTTTCGTTCGGGAATTTTCACATTCTGTAAGGTAACCTTGACCACGTCATAAAATTTTTGCTTTGCTTTAAGCACGCCGAAAGAGTATACTAGCAATTTTTCCTTTCTTACTACTGGCGGTTTTAAGTATGATGTTAATTCTTCCATAATAAATGTCTGTTGACTGCCACTGTCAAACAGATACAAAGAAAATTTTGACTTTAAATCGGATGATATTTTTACACAACATGTTTGCAATACAACTTCATTAAATAAATATGAGTTTTTAATCTTACATTGAGAAACGGAACTTAGTATGGTATCACTTTCAGTTTTAGGAACTTCAGAAGGGTTTTCTTTTGATTTCATGCATATCAAAACATTATGAAACTTACTACCGCATGTTTTGCAATGCTCATTTAGAAATTTACACTTCACAGCAATATGGAATTTCCTAAAGCACACCAAAGACCTACCATCGTTCTTTAGTTTTTTTACACTTCTCAGGAATCGAAAGTGATTCACAGAAATTAGTATTATGCTCTGAACTGCTGCAAAAGAAACAGTTATTCTTAACACTAGTTAACAAAGGAGATGCTGTAGGAATATTGCATTTAAAATTTTGGTGTCTATACTTTTCTGGTTTATCATGAGATATCCTTATGGAACTATTCAAATGCATCGTAACTTCATGCAATTCTATTTCTTCTTTAGTAAAGAAGATTAAGTCATTCATATCCCAGTTCGAACTTTTAGCATACCTTCTATTAAATTCTAAAGCAATATACGGTATTACGAATCTAAATTTCACAATTATCATAGAGTTCCCTGAAAGTTCTTAAGTTAGAAGGATGTTTTATTGGATTGAGATTCAAAAGCTTATTCATATGGGCGTTAATGACGACATCAGTTCTACAAAACCGTTCTTTCAAAAGGGCGATAGCAGAACTATAATTTTCGTTAGTTAACGAAAACCCAGACACAGCATTAGATGTACTTCTACCAAGCAGTGATTTCAAATAACAAAATTTATCAACTGGTGTCAAATGCTCACTACTATCTGTAGCATTTGAAAATTGGCTCCAAAACTCAAGCCACAAGCAAGAATCGCCATAATATTTTTCGATTGTAAGCTTTGGAAGCTTTATAAATTTAGGTCCAGTATTGTTACTAGAAACACTATTTTCACTACTTAAAACACTAAAATTATGAGGATTAGAGTTCAAATTATTATCTAAATACCGCATAATTCTATTTTTCATTCAATAATTTTTTCATTATAATCTACAACTTCAATTTCGGATTCCATATCTTCAAGGTTTAAACCACTTTTGATTTCACAATACGTCGTTTTTATACGTAAAGTAATTTTTATTTATTATGTGATGTGCAAAATCAAATATTTACTTCAGCGCTGCCTAACGACCATATCGGCAGTCACAACAACTTTTGATTTTGTGCAGTTCTTTACTTATGCCTATATGGATGGCAAAACATGAATTGAGTTATTGAAGAGTAAGGTTTGGAGGCAACTTTCCCTTGAAAAGATCTGTCTACTGCCTGCTCAACAATTAGTCACTTAATGCCATTTAATTTAGTTTAAAAAAAATTTTTGGATTATTCTTTATTTTTTCATGTATTTTAGAGGCTTGCACTTAATTTACTTATGCTTTCTGAATTTGAATGATATTGCAAATTAGTTTACAGCAATAATTAATTATTTTATTTGTTTACAATTTAATTAAAAATTTTAAATAGTTTAAATGAATGCATAATAATATATTGTAATTGTTAAATTCATATTTCATTCCTTGCAGCAATAGCGCAAGAGAATTGTTTAATTTTATTTAACTTTACTAATTAGTTTCTTATGAAACAGTATTTTGTATATACATATATATATATAACATTTATTTGGGAAACTAAGTTCATAATAAAAAGTATTGTTCAAATCTCTTATCCCTCTCGTCTAATTCTGTGTATTTTCATCTTACTCAATTTACATCTCATAGCAAAAAGAGTAAAGTCTATCACAATCTATTTCAATGCAATTTCAGTTTTTAATTGTTAAGTAAAAGCTCTGTTCAGGGTTGCTACTCTGGCCGGAAAAAGTCAGGAATTCGAAAATTGAGCAAAAAATTCAGGGAAAAGTCAGGGAATTTAAATATTTTAGTTAAAATCTGGAAAAGTCAGAGACTTTTATACAGCGATCCCCTCCAAAAAATGTGAGTTCTGCACTGATGTTGGAAGCGATCGCATTCTTGGCGAATTATGCATCTCGTGAGCGTCATTCAGGCAAAGAATGTCTTTGAACGAACAATACATATTCTTTGATTCGAGCAGCTGGCATAGAGCCAATTTTCTAAGCTCCAATCAGATTGTCTTTTAGAAATGCAAAGCAAGTTCCCAGTAACTTTGGTTTCCAGTAACCTCGAGAATCAAGAGACTCGCATGTGCAGTGCATGTTGAACTAAAGAAAATACGTATTCTCGTATAAAACAAAATCGGTTTAATCCCAGTACATGGTATCATGGAGGTTAGAATAGCCTCCATGTATTTTATTCTAACCGCCATGTACGGTATACACGAGATTTGCGACCTTATGATGAGCAGTAAACAGGTCATTTTGGTTGTGATGGCAATTTTCAAAATCGTGCTTAGGCGCAGCGTGTACTAGTATTTTACCGCAAAATCTATGCTATTTAATTAGCAAATTTTTGTGTTTTCAAGTGGTACTGTAATTAAGTTACCTCTTAGCAGAGCCAACATGTGTTATGCAGATAGACTGGAAATTTTCTTAAAACACACCTGGAAAACCTGGACAAGTCAGGGAATTTCATTCTCCTGTTTGAGTGGCAACCCTGTCTGTTAATTGAAGTAAAAATAAATGCATTAGCTAAAATTTTAGCGTTGTGTATTTGAAATAGCCTTGAATGTTGTTTTATTTTCCTGATGCATTGAAATAAAAATATTTGAATTTTATATCATATATTTTATATATATATATATATATATATATATTTATTTTCTTCATATGAAAAAAATCTTTAGCTTAGATATTTAAGGTTTATGTTTAAAATTGCAATTAGTTAATTTATAGTTTTTTTTAGCTTATTGTACTTTTCCTGCATCAAAGAAAGTTTTAATTATGGGAATATAAGAATAGGAATCAGGAGATCGCACTAAAGGTTAGATTTTGTCATCTGTAAAAAATTAATTTCTAAAAAAAATTCGCATAATCAAAATATGAATTTTTTGTCATTTAAAATTTTTTTTGTAATTAGAAGTATCTGACTACAACCAGCGGTTTCGAAAATAAAAGCCGGTTTATATATATATATATATGTATAATACGTTTGGTATAGCTGAATTTAGTAAAAGAGGAAGGTGAATGATTAGATATTATAGAGGTCTCATATATAAAATTTCAAAGTTCTGTGCTAATCGTTTTTGAGTCATTTGAGATACATTCATTATGTACAGACCACAGGAAAATATTCCTTACAAATCCATTTTAAAATCTGTTTTGTATATAAGAGTCCGATTTTCTGACCGTATGTACAGTCGTCACACAAAAACAATCAACCAAATGGTTTCAGGTGTGATCAAGATGGATATTTCGATTGAAATATTATGCCTGAAATTTTTTGAAGCTACAATACTTGCTTTACTTAGATCAAGGAAGTGAAAATAGTAAAATAATATGCAAGAAATTGAGTGCTGAAAGTAAAATCATTACTTTTCACTCAAACAAGCAAACCCAAGAAATTCTTGAAGAAATCAAAAGTAATATAAAAAAATTCATTGAGGCATTCTGCAGGTTAGGCTATTGAATATGACAAGGTATATAGGAGTTGGCCTGAGAGGAGGGGCGATTTCATTAACGGAAACTGGCTCATATTTACGTTACACATGGCCAAATGGTTGCTGGCGGAGCTTTTGCATGCGGCTCACGAAGTAACAAGCATAGTTTTGTTTTTAAAGATAATTACAGAAACATTCGTTATAGATATGCGTGGTACGACATGCTTTTTTAAAATATGCCCCTTAGGCTACTTGTAAATTAAGTAAATAAGAGATAACGTGCCCTTGGCAATGACTGCATTTAGAACACATGGGGTGTAACAGGAATGAGAAACAGGATAAAACCCCACGGTAAAAAACTGGTGCAGGAGAAACTTTTGAAGAGGGGGGGGGAGTATCTTGGGTCAGATTGTCGAAGCCGATCTGATACTTGAAATCGTAACTATTGTCACTTTTATAGCCTTGAATGGTCCATATCCTGTCCACCTTTTTCTCATGTCATTTAGTTAGCTATCAGTCTTAGTGGCGAATGTCTGTGAAAGTGTAAATGTCAGAGGCAAAAAAAGAGAGAATTTTTTATTTCGACATCAGAGATATAGAGATTAAGAAGTAAGAAAATTTAGTTTTTCAAAAATTGTCATTATTATATAAATATTTATTTATTTACTTTAATTAATTTTTTAGTTTTATGTTAATTTCTGAGATATCTTGTAAACACATAAATATGTCATTTTATATAATTTTAGGGGAAGTGTTTTTTAAATCATTTTGAAAGTAAATAAAAAAGGCCAAAAATATTAAAAAAATTTAGTTTTAAATAAGTAATGAGCAATGTAAATTTCAATGTTTTCAATACAGTGTAGTTCATTCTACTTCCATCAAGTGCAATTTCTGTTGTTAAATCATATGCTTTTAAAATGATGTAATAAAATAGTTTTAAAAAAACAATAGGCGATTAACTGAGTCTAAAAAATATGTTTTTTGCTTTGTAGTATTCTGGAAAAATATTCAGATAACTGCAGTTTCCTAAAGTTTAAAAATAAAATTTTCATCCTCTTTTATCACATCAACAATTTATCAACATAAACTATCTGCCAAAATATTGTCCTGTATTGCTCATATTTATTAGATAAGTTTCAGATGTTTTAATATAATACTGCTATTATTACTGTAATAGCTCTAAATAGTGTTCAATTTAAAAAGTTCTCCATGAAGGCATCTCTTTTCCTAAGCAGGTCGCCTTTGTATGCTCTGCCGTAACTCAACTAATCTAACTCAAATTCATGTTCAAGTGTCTTTCAATAGATTCTTTTGCACCTAAATTTGCATCAAAAGGAAATTTAATCCAAAGAATCAACTCTATGTGTGAGAGATTTATATTTAATAATAGAAATAGCGTTATACATTTGTATGTATGTTTTCAAGGGAAAAAAATTATGACACACTTTTCTATCTCGTTCTTTGAAGTATATGCGTAAAAAATGTAATTTTTTTACATAAAGATACCAAGGATGAATCTGCATTTGTATATTCTTACACTTATTTCCCAATATCTACTTCTTTTACATACTGAGCTGCTTGTACATATAAAGTAAATTAAATGCAAAGTGACACAGTATTTTAAATTTTGCGATTAAAAGTTTTTTTTGATTATTTTTAGTCTTTTAAAATCTGAAATCTTAAAATTTTGGTAATAACTGGTTTTATTTATAAATGTATATAGTAATCACACGATTTTTACCAATTGACAGGAGGATTTATTAATGTTATTAAATGTTATTTTATTGATTTTAATAGCATTTATTGATTGCAGTCAGCATCATTCTGCGGACAGCATCTTACTTAAATCTTATATTTTTTCTGAATACTCATAATTTTCTCAATAAAATTTTATTTGGAGTGATTTATTTTAAAACTGCAACAGAAATAAACATCAGAAAATATTAACACAGTAGAATTAAATTTAATTAGGAAACACAGCATTTTAATTGATGATTATTAAATGACACCAATATATTAATTATTAGAAGTCATACGATCGTAGACGATTTTTGGTAAGTATAATAAAAATTTCATCCTTGAACTTTTTTCCTAATTATTTATAATGCGAGCACATTTTGTGAATTAATTATTTAAAGTATTTGATAGCTATCTGCTTTACAAGAAATGTTTTCATGGAGGAGATTCAAATGGAAAGTATGTCATGATGAAACGCAAGGAGAAATACAAATACCCATGGAACTACACTCATGCCCATAATTTAAGGATAATTCGGAGTCACGCGGAAGTCGAACTCTAAAATAAATATATCACCTGTAAAATCACTACACACATCTTCAAGAATCATGCAAATTTCAGGAAGTAACCAGATGACACCAATGGTACGTCACAATGACGAGAGTGTAAGAGAGTGATATATAAGGAATACAGGCAAAGAAGTGTTCGTTTCGGAGTACTCGTTTCGGGTGGAATTATTCTGGTTTCCAGAACTGACCTGCATGTTCAAATTGGAACCATGACAATCCAAATCTATCGGGACATCATTCTGGAACAATATGTACATTTGTTTTGGGGTGCCATGGGCACGCAATTTGTGTTTACGGATGACAACGCCCGTCCTCACCGTGCAAACATCATAAGCGAATGGCTTCAATCAGAGGATATCACCCGTATTGACTGGCCAGCATTCTCACCGGACTTGAATCCAGTACAGCACGTGTGGGACATGCTTGGCCAACGAGTTGCAGCCCGTCAACATCCTCCTACATATCTACCGGAACTTCGGAGAGCATTGCTTTTTGAGTGGTGTAATATCCCCCAAGATCAGATCGATAATTTGATACTCAGCATGCCTAGGCATTGTATGGACTGTATTGTATCATCTGGGAGACATACAATGTATTAACAATCATACCAACCATGTAATATTGGTTTTTTGTAACTAGGTTTTTTTTGTAATTTGCTTCACAGAGAAAAAATCGCTAATTTTTTAAAAATATCAAACATATAGCGCTTTTTTTGCTCTTTACCTTTTGTTTAATAAATAAGCTTTACAAATAAGTCAAATTTGTTTTGCTTCTAACTCTTCCTTTGCATGATTTTGCATTATCCTTAATTTATGAACATGAGTGTAGTTTAAGCCTCTTAAAATCTCAGTCTAGATGAAACTACCAAAGTTGTATGTTTCAGTCAGTCAAAATCAAGCACTGTAAATAACAGAACTTATTCAGGTTTATGAATGTATGTTAAATCATGCTAAAGTTTTATTTCATTATTAAAATTTTTAAAATGAATATTCCGCTGAATATTAAAAAGAGAATTCATGTCTTTTCCTAGCAGGATACCAACACAAATCTAGACTAGTAATTTGATGAGTTCAAATTGTGGTGAAGTGATTGGATAGATAGGCACTTTTGACTTTTCTCGTGCATGTATGAAAATGTAGGCTTCATTTCCCTTTGAAAATCATCTATGAAGGCATTTCTCTCCTTCACCAGATAGCTGTCATGTATTTCACCGTATTTAATTTACTGTGATTTCTAAATCTGCATATTTGACCATATTATTAACAGAAGTTTTTCAGAATATAGAAAAACATGTTTATATCACTTTTCTTCAAAATATAAACAAAATGTTCAGTAATTTTTAATAGCTTTAATTTATTAGTAATTGAAAAAGGGAAAATTATGTTCATTAGACTATGCATTTCTTTTAGCATTCATATTTTGCTAACAAAAAGATTATTTACAGCACAACAGAGTGTGCTCACACATTTTTGTAATGATTTTGGTTTTCTCCGTGAGTTTAAATATTAATTTTAAAATACAAATGTCACTGGCGTGAAATTAGAATTAAGTCTAATTATTGTCTGCAGCGTTAAAAATATTCTTTTCTTTAAAATGTTGCTGAAAAATAAACAATGGATCGAAGGCTGTATTTTTGCACTCT
>KK120914.1:529910-575283 GCA_000611955.2 Stegodyphus mimosarum | reverse complement strand
ATTATTAAAAAAAGAGATGAAAAGCATGGTACGTAAAATAAGTGACATAATTAATATGAAAGAAAAGAAATGTTATAGTTTACATCTGACTGGGAAAAAGGCAAAAATGCATACCCAGCAAAGGTACGCACAGCTCGTATTAAACCTGAAGTCGCATCTCATGTTTTAAACGAAAGTCCAGTCCCCCAAAGAGCTATTGCAAGATCTTTAAACATCGCTGTAGGATATGTGAACAAAATTATAACATCTGATTCAAAGCTAATAAAAAAAAACATGATGTTCATCACCTAATGCCGAAATATGTTTCTCAGCAAAAGACTATGTGCAGATTGCTGTAGGAAAATTATTTGGCAGATGAAAAATGGAAATAATATAGTTACAATTGGTGAGGCTTGGTTATACTTATCTGATTGCAATAGGAAAAATCGATTTGCTATCGAAAAAGACTTAATATGCTGGTATAGAGAAAACAAGAAAAGTTTTTCTGAAACCTTTATGGTTATTACTGGATTCTCTTATAAGAGAAAACTTAAAGCGAGTGGAAAAAGGTGTTAAAATTAATTCGGATTACTATCAGAAATATGTTTTAACACCTATTTTTAAAGAAGAAATTCCATTTCTTTATCCAGACAATCTTCACTGTGTTAAGTTCCATCAGGATAAGGCTCCGAGCCATACCTCTAAATCTACTGCTCGATTTTTTGAAAAAATGAGAAATGAAACCGGAGTTGAAGCTATTCCCTTTAGATGCATCCCACCCAAGTACGCTGATGTGTCTCCTATGGATTACTGTGCATATGGACTTTTAAAACAAACTGTTTTAGCGGCATCCCAAAACATTGAATGTACTCAGGAGTGTAAAATCAACCTTAATGTTTTAAGAAAAGGACTTTTATCTTAGAAATCAAGATGTAATATGATAGTTCAACAAAAGGGCTATCAGACTGAACCTATTAGAAATTAAAATTCTAAGGTTTGTTTATATAAATCTTTGCAAAATCATTACAAAAATGTGTGTTTCGAATCCATGTGATGTCGAGGGCTTTTGTTGAAGGATCTGGTCTCTTGGAACCCGGTAATAACCATAAAGTGTCTTTGTTTTTAAACTTTCATATCGGTTATAACCTTAAATGTTTCTGAAGTATAGATAAATATGACTACAATGTATAGCTATCGGGGAGAGGGGAATCGATCTTTAAAGAACAGAAAACAACAACAAAAGGAAAGAATATTTAAGCGCCCACTTGTTTTTTTTTTTTTTTTTCCATGAAAAATAACTTCAATTTGAATGTGAAAATTATCATTTCTCAATATAAAGTTTTTAAACGTACTTCTTATGAGTATCATAATTAGATCAGAGTCTTTAAATGCCAAACCTCATCAACATTCACTATTGGCAGGCTCGCGTTTTGAAATGCCGTCAGAATTCTACGTGAAATCTTAAGTTTATGTTGCCCTTTTTACCATAACTGTGGACATTGAGTTTGCACTGTACATGTTAGGACACAAAAAATCTGTGCTAGAAATCAGGCACCAAAATTGCTGTTTTTTAAAAATAAATATAGCATAATGTAGCTGTTTTCAAACTAAAATTGCATTCCATAAAGATTTTTTAAAATAATGTGTATGCTAAAATTTACGCATAAATCTAAACTGGCAGTTGCTAAATTCAATCCAACAAGAAATTCGAAATCGGAAAAAAATGCTTAGCTGTCTGAAAATAAACTGTCAGAAAAAAGGTCAATTCTATGAACAAAGACAGTAACAAGTAATGCTTAGCTACGCCTATAAATTGCCAAGTTAATTAAAGGCGTGAAGTCGGAGATAATTTGCACTGAAATATTCTATTATAATTACCTTAATTTCTATACTATTACACTGAAATTTTCTATTCTAAAAACCATTTTACTGCCTTTGAAATGATGTAAATATTTTTTATATTGAATTATTAGATGAATAATTAATAAAATTTAAATAATGATTAATCAAAATAAGTAAGTATATTAGTAATTTTTATTTTATTTTAATTTTAAGCTTTAAAATTTGGAAATAAATGTTTTTGATTTATTCAACTTGTTAGTCAGCATGACTTTAGAAAGCAGAAAATAGAAGTTTCAAGAGTGAATGGGAAGAAAATTTTACATTTGTTGAAAAAAACGGCCTTATTTGCAAAGCTGTTGTTGTAAATTATAAAATTAGTAACATGCCTCGTCATTATGAAACAAATCACCCAAACGTTTCGTGTCAGTATCCTTTTAAGTCTAAACTGCGAACAGAATAACTTAACCCCTTAAAATCTGGTCTCTATAAGCAACACACATTATCCTCTTTTAGTAGCAAAGCTGACAGTGCCATCAAAGCCAGTTTTGTGATATCCTGGAATATTGCTCGTTATGGAGAATTCATTAAGCAAAGTCTGGAATAAGTAGTTAAACTTTTAGATCTAAACAATGAAAATCTGCACAGATCAATATCGCAGATTCCTATCTCTCGTCATACAACAGAGCGATGTATTACGGAAATTAGTAAAGTTGTTACAGTCTCAAAAACAATTTGAGAAACTGTGTAGCTTTCAGCTTGGCACTTGATGAATCAACAGATATCCAGGATGTTCCTCAATTAGCAATTTTTGTTTGTTATGTTTCATCACAAATGATTATGAAGGAAGAACTGCTAGATTTAGTGGCACTTAAAGAATCAACTCCTGATATCGATATAAAAAATTCACTTTATGCAGTGTCGAATAATTTTGACATGCCACTTAATAAACTTGTAAGTGTTGCAACTAATGGAGCGCTTGCAATGTGTGGAAAAAATAAAGTCATTGGTCTTTTAAAAAGTGATGCCGAAATTCCGCAATTTATACCTTTTCACTGCCTAATTCACCACAAACACCTTGTAAGAAAGTATTTCAAATATGATGATGTTATGTGGACTGTTTTAAGTATTGTAAATTACATTCGAACAAACACAAAAAAATCATTACCAATTCAAAAATTTTCGAAGATATGAACGATGCAGAGCTTCCAAATGAATTAACGTTCTACTGCATTGTGAGGTGGCTATCATCCTAGTGTTTTAAATCAGTTTGTTGAGCTACTCTATTCTATTGCTGCATTTCTAAAGTAAAAGGAAAAGCCATATTCATAACTGGAAGATGACGACTGGCTACAAGATTCAATGTTTGCAACTGATGCAATGGAACAAAGTCTTAATTTATTAGCATTACAAGTAAAGTGAAAAATGATATGTGATCTCTCACAGACTGTATTCAGCTTTCAGACTAAACTTCATATTTTTCAGCATGACCTTAAAAATAAATCCTTCAACTAGTTTTCTCATCTAAAAATGAGATGTTTTTACACAAAAGAAGAAAAATTCATTTATACCAAGAAAAGCTAGAAGAATTGCTAACAGATTTTAAAATTCGGTTTGAAGACTGGAAAAGCTTTAAAACGACAATCGCTTTTTTTTGTCAATCCATTTGCTTTTAACATTATGAAGATGGCTCTCAGATTTCTGAAATAGTGCTTGCCAATAAAGCAGCTGGGTAAATGGAATTGGCGGAGATGCAAGAAGACCAATTATTACAAATACAATATAAATCTCTTTCTCTGATGGAGTTTTGGAAACTTGTCCCAGAAAAAAGTATCGTCATTTGACAGTAGCTGCCAGTCGAATAATTTCAGTTTTTGGAACGACATATACCTGTGAATCATTTTACTCAATTATGAAATTTACAAAATCAAAACATTGCGTGCAGTTGGCACACCAGCAGCTAACAGAGCTGATGCGTACTGCTTTGACAAATTACACACCAAATTTTAATGTCCTGGGAAAATGCATGCAGACTCACAAGTGCAATAAATAATATTTACTTATTTTTGTTTACATTTATTTATCTTTGTATTTATTTTCTTTATATTGATTATATGTTTAAAAGTTCTTGGTCAAATATGGTGTCTTGAAAATCTAGTTGCAGCTCTTGAATGTTTGCACATTTTAGTATGCGGCTCTTGTCGATGTAAAGTTTGGCCACCCGTGCTATATAACATACATGGTGCCTACTAAAGTCCGGTATGACCCGTTTAACTGCCGAACAGCTGCAGTCATAAAAGTGATGTCTAGTTATAGTTAAATGGCTATGCGCTACTAGAGGAGATAGCTTACAGCACCACCAGGTGGAAAATGGGGGAGTTAGCAACCATATCTCGATAACAATATGAGAGAAGAAGAAAAGGTGAATTACAGAGTTGTAGAGCATCGTCGATTTAGTACAAAAAAACACCTCGTTGACATGAATGTTAAGAACAAAATGCTGAAAAGATGAATTTCTTTGTTCGGTATTTCCTACACTGTGATGTGATCTATCTTTAGATTTGTGAACTATCTTTAGAAATAAAACTAGTTGTCACAAACTGCCTTTATTTTCACTGTTCAAACTTCTCTCCATGGGCTGAAATGCACTTCTGGACTCTTCTGGGAACTTCATGTTGCACATATTATAGCATAGTAGGTGACACAGTTATACAAGCATCTGTAATATGTCACTGAAGATTCTGCAGTGATTTAGAGGGGTCGTATACACTTGCTGTTTGAGTTATTCCTGCAGGAAAAAGTCCATTGTACTCGTCAGGTCAGGTGAACGTGGAGGCCACTTTTTGAAACCACCATACCCGATTATTCGTTCTCTGAATTCCTCCATCAGGTACTGCTTCACTTGTGAGCAGCTGAGCGTCATGTTGGAACCATCCATTCCAGAGTTGTTTCCAAGCAATTTCTCGACAAAATTAGGCATTACGACTTGCAAAATTCTAAATATCATGCGGCCATTAACATAGCCTGGTAGAATATTGAGCCGATTAGTCTGTTATAAATTCCATACCAAACATAAATTGAAAACCATACTAATGTTTGTAGAACATTATGAATTTTCCAGTGCCTAGTAATGAGTGGTCTGCCAATTGTACATTTCATTCCACGAAAAGCATGCCTCATTCGTCCACACTATATCTGCCAAAAATGTTGGCTGGTCCTTTGTCTGGATCATGAGGAAGTAGCACCATGGAAACGTCTCTTGGCATCGCCGTCCATAAATAATGCCTGATTAGGTGTTAGCCCATATGGATGAGCACCTAATTCATTTAGGATTTTTCAAAGGTGACTTTTCGAAAGCCCACAGTTTTCACTTCTCTTTTGTGCTGCTTTTTGGATTTGTGAGGGCATGTGATAAGACATCTCCTAGTTGTAGTTTAGTTGGTCTAGTTGTACTTTAGTTGCTACTTAGCTGGTCTGCCAGATTGAAGTCGGCTAGTCACACAGCCTCTCTCCCTTAAACATTACACAACCTGTTGGATGCAGGCCTGCAGAAAAACATTGCCGATACAACCGCGCTACTGATCATGACCTGTGCCCACATTTACCATAAACTAGAACCATCTCAGAATAATCATTTTTTGAAAATTGCTCCATGACCATGAGCTTCAACATACAATCCCGAGGAGAAATCTCTTTTATAAATGTCTCAGATGAACAGGTGTTATGTTTCATACACTATTTGCATAATGCACAAATTTGCTCACCAAGCTCAAGTTGTGTTGATGCGTTTTGCAACACGATTGTGCACGATCTGCATATTGTCTACTCTGTTTGTAAAGGCAGTTAGTACAAGGGTGCACCCCGCGGGGTTTGAACCACAGTGTTCTTGATTGTGAATTTCAAGCAATACAACTGCACTGCAGTGCAGGCTCGTTTTTCATCTTTTCTCCTTTCATTCAGGTTTCGTGATGTCACAGTTTTGGGAATTGCAAAGAAATAAATGTGCATTTTCAGTGTTCTGTTTTTAGCATTCATATCCACAGGTGTCTTTTCGTATTAAATTGAAGATGCTCTACAACTTTGTCGCTCACTTTTTCTTCATATCTTGTATCGTTTTCAACATAGACATACTAACTCTGCTGTTTTACACCAGGTGGCGTTGTAAGCTATCTCATTTAATAGCGCATAGCCATTTAACTATCTCTAGACACCACTTTCATGACTATAGCTGCAGCTGTTTGGCAGTTAAACAGGTGGTACCAGACTTTAGTGGGCACCTTGTGTATCTTTCGTTTAATGGGATGCATTGTTTATGTACTTTATCGAAACTCAGGAATATTTGTCCTTCGCAGAATTTATGATAAAATATTTACTGTTCATTTAGCTATTTCATTGCTGTTTAAAAGCATAAGTTTATATCTAATTATTCCACTTAATCCTTCGCATCAAAATACAGGAAAGAAAAATAATCATAGATTTTTCTTGTGATCATAACAAAACCAAAGTAGTCATCTACTCTATCAGTCTGTTATTTTCAATTACTTGATTTTGAATATCAAGTACTGAAAGAATTGAAGGTGAGACATCTTTGAAAAAGGCTAATTTTTATGTGGTACGCTTTTAAAATATTGAAATAAAAAAATTACGTATTGTTGAAAATGTTTTGCACAAAATATAATTATCCATTTAAGAAGGAAGTAAAAGAAGCAATACAGCAATCTAAATTAATGTATTACTCTTATATCTTTTAAAATTTACGTATTTCTAATGCTGTAGCTCTCTCAATTAAGGGGATATTTTTTAAAGTATCGATTAAAAAGCAAAATATTAATTAATAATTCAAGTTTTGAAAAATGAAATGTAACTTCAGAAATTTCAGTTTAACAGTGTCATTCATAACTGGCACAACATAGTGATAATGAAATTTAAAGTGAATAATATTTCCATGTATGCAGGAAAGGTGATAAAATAAAATGCATGTATTAAGTATAACATTTCAGTGCAATTCATACTTCAGAGAATAATATACGGCATATATCCTCAGGTTCTCATTAGGAATTAAAAAGACGTCATTAAAACCTTCAGACTTCTATGTTCGTTACTGGAAGGGAGGAAGTTGTGGATCGCACAAGATGTATTGAGGGGGTTGTAAGTGATGTCCATCCTTTGCTTTCCTGATAGAGCCCTGCTGTGATCCTAATGCAGTCTCTCTGTGGAGATAAAAGGCATCAATCACTTTTAATTTTCAGCTCGTTTTGAGGGGGGGAACACAATGCGATGAATCTATCTTGGGGGGTAATGGTCCAACCCACATTTCACCCCAATGAGAGTCTGCCATTACTAATGGATAAAGATGCATTTCAAGTAGACGAGTCTTTCTCGGGGCAAACAGTGAACTGGTTGAGGAGTAATACGTAAAGCGTTGCTCTCATGTCAGAGTACAGCAAAAATATAGTTTCATCTTTTGAGAATGATATTTTGGCCAGTTTGCAAAGCATAGAGTTTTTCTTCTCCTCATCTCCAGGCTTTGAGGGATATACATAACACATTTTGAACGGAGAAACTCTGGGAATGTTTTTCGCTAAGAGAGCCCATGTTTTCCAGAACTGCTATGAGAAAGAGGCGTTTTCTTGATTTTAATGTCAAAATGCCCTTGGTACTTTACACCTGGATTTATATACTTTTGATATACTATTCTTGGCCCTTAATATATGGCTTTGCTGGTCAGAGGGTTAACTCCTGCAAAAGGAAATGCATAGCTGGAAAGTATCAGAATGTATAATTTTAGAGTTTAAGAAATTTCTTAAAAATTTTTAAAATTTGTTTTAAATTTAGATTTATTTTGTTTTAAGCTGATTTTACCACTTTGTGTAGTAGTTACTGGTAATAATAATTCAGATGTCTCTGTAGAATGCTGAGTTTTACATTTATTCAGTATTTTTTTTTAAATCTGTTTACCAGTTTATTATTGAAATTGCTAATTACTTTATCGTGTATTACAATTGACATTGTAATATCAAATAAATGCTCAAATGTCAGCACCTTTTTGCACCCAAATTTATTTTTAATAATTTGGTAACAATTTAGTATATCAGGTTTTTTTTTCCCTTGCATGTGTTACTCCATAAAACTTTAAACCAGTGTTTGCCAAATTTAAGAAGCCTCTGAGATACCGTACTGTTTTTAAATCCTACTGTAAGCTACCAGTTATAAAAGCTACTGACTTTTTTTTTAAAAAAAATTGTTGCAATAGTTTATTGCCTATAAACTTACATTTCTAGTAAATATGAAATTGATTTTAATTAAACTCTATATATAAAAAAGAAACTGAAATTGAGTTGCACATAAGAAAGAAATTGTTGTTAGTAATAGGTAACAAATGTAATAAGATAATTTTATCACACTTATTAACTTTATTTAGAAGGATGGAACTTCTTTTTTTTTGCCATCAACAAGTTTTTTAATGTTGGGAGAGTAGGTAGTGGCTGCCATTCGAATACAGTTGTCGAAGTGTTCATCAAGGAGTCTGTTTCTGTATTATTTTTGATAAATTTCACACAGATATGTAGAGCTGAACATTGCCTTCACTTTGAGACAAATCTAGACCAAAATTGCGTATTTTCTTTAGGAACAAGAGGCCAAATATTTTCAGAACTTGGAGAAAGTGCTTTTACAGATAAATCATTTTGAAAATCTGTCAGTTCCAACTCCACTGCAGCATTGTCTTCTTAAAAATCAAGATGTTCCATCACACATGTATAGAAGTTTTCAGCATCAATCCCTATAAATTGCAATTTGACACACTGTATAAAAATTGAGGTCTTTCTGGGATCTTGGAAGCATTTTTAAACTTCCAAATCTGAAATAATTTCAATGTATTGTTGCTGTTTTAAGAAGGCGTTGAAGACCTTTTCTTTTCAAACTGGCAATGTGTTTGCATTAGCCTTGGATGATATTTTTGACCCTCAGTTCCAGATATTTGAAGAATGAAGCAACATCTGAAATTGTTCCACCAATATCTTTATCCGTACCTTGAAGGTTCAAGTTAAGTATTAAATTATCAGTGATGTCTGTGAGAACAGCAAAATTCTGTAGCCAAGCTGAATCTTCTATTTCACAAAAAGATTCGCCTCATTCTTTAAAAAATTTTACCAAGACATTAAGCAACTCTTGAAAACCCTGTGAAACTGTCTTCACTCAACCTACGAAGTTCCGTATGAAGCACTAGATCACCATACTGGCAATCTAGTTCATTAGTCAGTGCTCTGAACAAATGTCTCTGAATTGCATGTGCACTAACTTTGTATACTATTTTTGTGACTTTTCTTTACATTATTATTCAATGGAAAGACAGAAATTTTAGAAACCTGTTGTCTTTATGACACAAGGATATGAATCCCTTCTCTGCCTACCATTGCAGGATGTCTATCAGTTGCTTTTTAAAAAAAATTATTAGTGAGCATTAAGTTTAGATTTTAGCTGCCTTACTTTTTCTTTTTAGAGCAGAATTCAGTGAGATATCCTTTTCAATTCCTGTGTGAACGAATTTGAAGTGATGTTCCCATTCTTCCCACTGATGCACTTGCATAGCACAGTAAACACATACATTTATCCTTTACCTGGGTAAAGAAGTAACTCGTTTCCCATTCCAAATGAAAGTGATACATTTTTTGCTTGAACATGCCATCATTAGAAGAGACCTGGCTTAGTACTAATGCTTAAATCAAACTATCCAAATTAGCAAATGTCTCATATACACATGTAAAACATACTGTGCACAACCTCACATGTACACAACCAACTATGTATGAGATGAGGCTGACAATGGCAGTTGCACTGGAAAAACAAGCAGTTGTTGTCGTGCACACCCCCTGTTGTCAGGGCTCAGTGAAGAAATCGAGGTTAGCGAACCAGAGCGTTTAACGCAATCTATCGAAAGTGTGCCTGCGAGCTACTGAAAATAGCCCATGAGCTACTAGTAGCTTGCAATCGACAGTTTGGCGATCACTGCTCTAAACTATTTTTGTTTCAGTTTGTGTTAGAAATTGTTTATCTCTATGTCTTTGTACTGTTCCCTTCATTGATCAAACTTAGCTTTATATGTGATGGCTCACTGGCTTTGTGCTTTCGGCTGTTGACTCAGAGGTTTGTCGATTTGTAACAGCCCTCACTTATTGTTCTTTGATTCTAGTGATCAAATTCTTCAAATAAACTCTGCTCAGAATTTATTTAATTCTCACAAAATTGCACATTAAATTCATTTTATTAAGTTTCATTTATTTTTTAATATATTTTTCCTATAACCCCCTCCTTCCTGTTAAAAATTTCTATGTAGCTGAAACTTGCAGTGTAAGTTCTTATGTATTATATTTCTATCGTAGTTTGCATTGAAATAATAGTGAGCTGAGTCACATTTAGCAGACTGATATTGAATTTAGTTTAGGAGATGTAACATAAGTGACTTTTTCATTATTGTGTTCTGTTGGTAATGTAGGTGTGTTTGCGTGATAAGTGTTAAAGCTGTTACTTAAGTTGTATTTAAAGTGCTATGATATTCCGAACTCTACAATTTCCATATTTCTGTGCCTAGAATAAAGTAACTATTTTCACATTAAAAAAAATGCATTTGAAAATGTAATCTGTAGAGCTTTTAAGAAAAATCCTAGGGATAGGCCAATTTCAGTGACTCTCCTCTATTTTCACATATATAGAGTGCTTAAGGATTGGAACTTGTGTCTGAGATGGGAATACAAATTCATCAGTTAGCCCTTACATTCTCAGGGATTGTTTAATTTAGTGACCATTCTCAATAAAAGCTGCAACAAGTCAATAACTGGGATGAGAATTCAACTCTTAAGGTAGTTTATTCTGTTTCTGATACTGCATTCAGTTACATTTGTTTCAAGTAGACTGTTTAGTGTCTTCTAAATTTTAAGTGGTTGATTTTAGCATAAAGATGTGTGTATGACTAATCATTGTGGTGGGTGCATTCTGTGCTTAATCTAAACCAGGTGTATGAATTCCTCATGGCTAAGAGACAGATGGTTCTGCTTGTCATTTTCCAAAGCCTTGAGCACTCCATAGGTGACAGTATGAGTTTGCCCAGTTGCATCTCAGTTTTGGTGGAGAACACCCTAGGAGAATAGATCAAAGGGTCTCACCACCAGCTTCTTGTGAATGGACTTCCGATTTGATGGCATTTTAAGTACCTCTATGCCAAAAGATACAGAAGAAAGAATTACTGATCAGTAGGGCATTCTGAATGGAATTTTAAAGATGCAAGAAAGGTATTATATAAAGACAAAACAGTTCAAGGAAAGTTTTTCTGCAGCACCTTGCTATTATGGAAAAACAAATGCCATCACTGTCTTGATCATTATTAACATTTATTTTACCTGTGTATTGAATACACTGGATTATTAACTTTCATTAAATTTTGTTGCTTTCTCTTCCAGAATACAGTATTACTGAGGGGAAATGCAAAAATTAATCAGAAGAGGATGCACGCTTTGAAAGGGGAAGTAGAGAAATGAGACTTCAAATGTAAAATAATTCAAAGCCTAAAGAATGGAAGTGCTTTTATCCTGAAGTTTAAATAAATCAAAATCAGTAAAACAGAAATTAAAATAGCCATAAATGAAATCAGTTTCATCCAAAATCATCCTGTGAAATTTAAAATGTCACTTGGTTATGAATAAGATTTATTAAAAACAAAGTTAAAGACTACACAAAACAAAATAGAGCCTAAAAATTTAAATCTCACCAAACTGACTTAATTCTTTCTTGGTATGTTCAACATAATAATGGAATTCTGTTTTAAATGCTGTAGTTTTTTGGCTTAATAAAAGTGGTGACTAGTCATTTATATTTGGCAGTATGAATATTTATTTTATTTTTGCCTTTTGCTGTAAACATTCATCATACTTTTATTGTTTGTGCTTTAAAATTCCAACTTCATTTATAATGCACTGATGAAAAGGAAGGTGCACCATTTTCATCTAAATGTATGGAATAAAATGCGAAGAATTTTTGTAACTTATTAACCATCATATTTAGCAGCTATTTTCAAATTTGGATCTAAAAACTTAACAGCCGGACTAAACAGAGAATAATATTTACTAGTATAATTGTAAGTATGTATTTATTTAATAACACCAATCGGGAAAGCATTAGATTTAATATGGCAGTTTTTACTAAAAATACAGAAACTTTGTTTTTTTACTGCTTTTTTTATTATTTTTGTATTTATCACTTTTTCTGCTGTTGTGTTTTTTAAATATTTATTTATAATTATTTACTATATCATGGATATATGGTAATATAAATTTCCTCTATTTAAATTTCTGTAATTTTAATATAATTGAGAAGCTTTCCTTTCTTTTCCTCACACACATGCATTGTTAGAGAACTTAAAACTGAATTAATGGTGAAAGTTGATTTTAAGCTCGTTTCTTAATAGATCAACAGATTTCAGAAAAAGAATTACAGGCTATTTTTCTAATGCAAAGAAAGTATTAGCCAGAAATTACAAGTTTCTAGTTTCTTTCTAAAATTTTCTATGTGAAAACAGGAGAAAGTTGTTTGAAAACCCTATATCTGGTGAAAAAATATTTCAAAGGTGGAAAGACCGATATGTAAACATTATTTGGCACTGCTGCTTTCAGCTATGTGTATCATAAGATTGCATTTATACTTTTTCTAACTGTATAGTTTAAGCAAAGCACATATCCATGGAAATTCAGTTTTATATTGAATGGTTCATCACAGATAAGCAAATTTTACATATATAATTTTACTGCATATTGTTGTCTCTCATGTTCAAGCTATTTTTTTTTTCATGTATGGTTACATTATATCTATCATAATAACATAAAATCATTTCATTCTATTTTTCTTAAATAATAGTTATTGGACAACTATGTAATTGCATTTTCTAGCCTGGGCTGTATCTAGGACATCTTATAGGCCACGAGGGCCCTGGAAGTTTATTATCTGAGTTGAAGTCTCTAGGTAAAAGCATATTTGCGTTTTCTCATAGTATCAAATGTATTATATAATTGTCATAAATCAGACGCAAATGGACAAGGTTTTTTTTTAAGTTAAAAGTATGCTTATAGATGTTGCAATTAATATAAAACTGTGAAGAATTTTTTGAAGTAAATCAAATTCTCTTCCTCATAGAGAGTAAGTAAACAAAACTAGAAAAAGAGAGGGAAAAAATTCTATAATTTTCATTCAAAAGATTAAAGTGACTTTTAATTAAGACAAGAAAAATGCATTTGTAAAAACGGGAGGTCATTATCATCAGGGAGCAACAAAAAATATTTGTTAAATAAACCGACCAGTCATGCTTCTTATCCCAGTATTGGAGAATATAAAAAAAAACTTCCGTTAAGAAATTTTTAACTCCTTGATAAATTGTGATCTACTTACTATATGGAAATTCACAGTAAATTGGAGTTTTGAGTTTATTCCTGATTTGTGAAAATGTGTATTTCCTTTATATTAGACGATTACAAACTGTCAGAAATTTAAGAAATTTCTTTCAAAATGAACTGTCAGTTTCTCAATTATCAATGCTTGAATTGCTCCTGTTTAGTACAAAAACATGGCAAAAAGCTCAAAAAGTCTTACGGATAGTAAAGAAAACTGCAGATGTACACAAGTCTTAAAATTACATAGTAATCCAAATTTTACTAAAATTTACATATGTTAAAACTGGTGAAAAACCTGAAGGCCATCTGAAAACAATGTATTTAGTATTTTTAGTTCAAAAAATTTACAAACCAGTAGGGAAAATATTCAAAGCCTAACTAGTGCTAAAAGATATCTAATGTAAGGAAATAATATATAAGAATGACAGAAAATGTTGAAAGAGAATGCAAAAATAAGAAATTAGGAAGATAGAAGAAGACGTCTTTCTTCACACCTGACATATCAGATGTAAATAGTAGTTATGTTGAGCTGCATAAAGTGCAAGGAATTATTTTTGGTTACATGAATTGCCTCTGGTGTTAATTTTACAAAAACAAGCAAAGCAAAATGTGATGTGATCTGTAAAAGAATTTTAGTAAGGCAAATGTAAATTATCAGGCTAAAAATCGTTATAATTGGTTTTCTTAAAATCATTATATTAGAGGGTTAACAAAAGTGTGGGATGTAATTTTGGAATTAAGGAAGAACTTTAAGAAGGTGCTAGTAGCTTTTAAATTAAGGAAACAGAATAGGTAAGTTGTAGAGTGTTAATTTTCAATGAAAAGTCATTTTGGTTTCTTATTTTTGTCCAAAAAGTTTTAAGTTTTTTTTCTCTTTCTTTATTTACTCTTCATGAGGAACAGAATGTAATTTAACTGTGTACTTTTAATTTCAGAAATTTTTCTTATAGGTATATTCTTATAGGTTGATCAGCTGTTTATATTTGAAATGCAGTTGATTGGTTTATTTATCATATTTCAGTTATCATTGTTAGGTAATTACATTCATCTTTTCTATAGCACATTGGCCTTCTGGTATTGTAACTGAATTTGAATTGGAGTTAAGGATCATGCTTGAAAATTTAATACAAAGGGGATGTGTATCATAGGCATATCATGTGCTGTTGTAAAATGTAGAAAACAAGGCCAGATGAATGAACCTAGTGGAGAGTTGAGCAGTAACTTTCATAAATATATAGCATAAAAAAGTTATTCAGTTTTTTACAAGTAACATTTTGAAGTTGAACATCATTCTGCTTTCACATCATCCATATGCCAACTTGCCGTATGTCACAGTAATCTTTTTTTTTCTTTTTCTTTTTCATCTGATATTTGTGCTATATACACCAGTTGTGTATATATCCAAGAGATGCAGCCATTTCTGAATAGCTTAGCACAATATTGTGAAAATTATTTAAATATTCATTTAATTTTCCTCTTCCTCAAGCCATTCAGAAAGTGAAGTCCCATAAATTTTAAAATAGATTTGTCCACATAGTCATCCATGTTTTTGGAACATGCAATTCTGCTTTCACATCATTTTAAGTGACTAAAAATTGAATCTTGCCAAGTATTTCTGAAATAAATGTTACTTTAAATGTGATTACCTGTTACAAAAGTTTTATAGTTAATTATTTAAATATAAGATTATGTTACGCAGGGAGGAGGAATCAACCTATAGCATACAATAATTTAAACTTTTTTTTATAAATATCAAAGCAACTTCGTGCTGGTCAACTATATTAAAATAAACTCACATAATATCTGAAATCTGAAGACTGGCAAATGGAGGTAAACTAAATTACATAAATCAGCAGCTTTGTGAAGTAAAATGTATTACTTTAAAGCTCAAACTAAGTCAATATCTTTGAGAAGGAAATGAGATATTATCTTCCTTGTGCCTTGAAATAAACTCAAAAAAGATTACTTTTCAATAAAATGTGGAAATGCAATTCATTTTCAAATTCTGAAAACTCTCTTTACAATAAAGTTATATCCTCTGACTTTCCTGAAAACATGTGGATCTCACATACAATCATTCCTAAACTTTAGAAATAAGCACAGACTCATTTCACTGATATGCAAATATGTAACACCTCAAAGTACTACGGAAAGCTAATCCACACAAATTAGATTTCAGTCATATTCAAATCAAATTGTTAAAATACGCAAAGTAATTAATTTCCACATCTAGACTGCAGTAAGTTATGCCGGCTTGTTTCAGAAGTTCCATATTTTCCGTATGGATCACACAGGGGACATGATAGATCATTAAAGTTAATATAAGCAAAAATTTACAATTGAAGCACGTTTATTAAGTCCTAGTTAATATACATTCTATTAACTAAGGTAACTGGATCCAGGTCCCTACAAGAACATTACTCTGTTAAATATAATCACATTTCACATTCTGAGTAATGAACGATTTATTCTTTTAAAGTACTCTACTATGATTTATTTAGTTATCATTAAACATTAAAACTCATCTAGTTACTGAAATTTCCCATTTCTTAAAATGTTTTCCAAATCCTACCAAATTCACAACAAAAACATATTATTATTATTATTATTATTTTCAGTAGTTACTCAAATTTTGCTAATTACAAAATAAGATATAAAAGTACTTTTAAATCAATAAGTGGTACAACTAATTACCTAGTAACCACATATCAACAAACAAACGAATGAAAATTCACCCATGGCTGGTGATGAACATCATCAGTGGGGATCAGGAAGTTGGTTGATAATTTCTTTATATTAATTGTAGATGAGGCCAAATACTTCAGTGCTGCAGAAGTTAAAGGTTATGACTGTCCCCACTAAGTTAGCTTCATTCATTGTTTATCTTTTGTGCACAGTAAGCAGTTGTGATTTTCACAGATATTACCTCTGCCAAGTATCACTGTCTAAGAAGTCCAATTTCTGACAAATGTCCAAAACGTTAGAACTTGAGTCACTGAAACAGTGATGTAGGAAAAACTATGAACTTGGAAATGGACCTCAAATTTGAGATCGTCCACGCACACATAGCACTGTTTAGATTCTCCCCAATTGGGCCTCGGAGGCAATTGCTGGCCACGCTTTAAATAAATCTCGGGCATCTGCACATAAGTGCTTATTAATTTTTGAAGACCTGCGACGAGACCTAAGCATTAATGAATTTTCAGGAACAAAAAAAAAAAAAATGCTCTGAGGAGAAGCTGATCTGGAAAAACCCAGGTCCCAGCCCACTTCCCTCATCTTAATCGCGGACGAGATCACAAAGAGAACTTGTACTGCAACTTGGTTAGGCCCCCAACTGTGCAAGCCACAGGAAGGCTATAATTACTTATTTTTCTTATTTCTTTATAGTGAACAAAAATCCTCTCCTCATGCAATAACTTTTAGAAACCTCGGCTTCTCTAAAATGATGACCGCCTCTAAATTCACTACTGGCTCGAATTATCTATAAATTATTCTCTACCCATTCAAATCTTTTTCTTAAACTCTCTCCAGCCAACGAGAAGGTAATAACTTGCAGCCATTTCTCCAAGAAAGTCTAACCCCCTTTTAAATATGACATACTTCTCATACAAAGTTTCAAAGAATGTTTTTTACCCTATTTCTGTTAGAACTGTGACATCGGCAGTGATAAACTAATAAAAAAGTTTTCCACTTCAGATGAAGCCGAAATTTTCTCACAACCTACCCGAACGAAATGTGCACAGTTTTGAAAGTTAAGAGGGGGGCGGAAGCCACAGCTGTCCGCCGAGGTAGGTAGAAGTAGCCCGGGGGGGAATCACCTGCTTTTAGATTACATTTTTCATTAGATTACAGAAAATCTTTAAATGATAATATAATAAATTCATTGAGAATTAGTGCACAAATATTAAATTTATTATGAACTAGTATTAAAAACACTGTGAATTAATAAATGATGATTAAATGTAAACTTGTTGCAGTTCCCCCTTCCCCCGAGAAGTAATTATTTTAAGTGGTAATCTAAATGAGTGGGAAAATAAAGCTTAGCTCTTTTTCTTGAAAAACTTGATACTTCATATTAGAGGACACAAACTAAAACAAAAGTTGGCTTGTGGAAGAAATGAAATTTAACCACTCATTCTCATTAGTCAGACTTAACAATTGATATTTTTATTTTCTATGGATCTGCTTCTCATTTATGTATTCTCAATAATTGTTCCATTCTAATGTATCATTTTTCTGTTCTGTTGTTCATTGCATTATATTTTTCTGAAGGTCATATAATTTAAATAATGTGTCATAGGAAAAAAAGGTAAATTTCTATTAAGGTCTTGTTTGTAGATCTATTTAGACTTAGCTGCAGTTTTTGGAAACCTAGCCATAAAATGCAAAATGTGTGTTCTTAAGCAAAGATATTAAATTATTTTCTATGTTACAGTTAAAATCAGTGATCGTAGTAAAAATCCAAAAGCTTTTTGAATGGAGTATTTGAAGTATGGTTTCTGAAATAAAAGCACTCGGGGTTAAATTAAAAAGCTAGCTTTTTTAAAACTAAAACACAGCTTTTTGACTTACTATTAATGGGCTCTGATAATGTAATATTGTATTAGAAGTATGGTTTAATTGAATACAGTTTTAGATGTATTTATGGGCATAACTATAACTTCATCCAAAGATTGTCTATGAGTTTAATATCTATGGATCTAAACACTTTTACTTTATTCCACTTCTCCAGCCCCCCCCCCCAAAAAAAAACGATTCCATTAAGTTGGTAAATATCACAAAGTTTTGTTTTTTAGCGAGGTAAAATTGTAATATCATGTGTCTTGCACAGACATAGCATTCTAAAGTCAAAATGCCCATATTTTACTACAATTAATAATCAGATGGCGAGCATTACTGAGTGCTTGGTCATTCATTGGATGAAGGTTATCTGATACTTTTTGAATTTATAATTATGCCCATTATGAAGAAAAATAATTATTTAATCATTAAAATTGTTTTTGAACATTCATTCATAATGGTGTTTATTCTGACTCAATTTTCTTTAAAATAAGTCTTGATGTTCAGTAATGCTGTTTTAATTAAATTTGATGTACGTTTCTGAGTATTTTGTAATGTAAAGTGCTTAATAGAGCATTTTTTTCTTTTCCTAAAATTTAGGCTGGGTAAATAATCTTATCTCTGGTTGGAAGCCTGGTGCCAAAGGATTTGCATTCTATATTGTAAACTTAGATTTAACTGAGGAAGGATTAGGTTTGATTTATATATATATATATATTTATTAGACTATTAACTGTCATCTCATTCTGCATATAAAGACCAACAAAAAGAACTATGAAGACTTTTCCTTCTTAAAATAATTTGTTTCTTTCTAGAACATACTGATGATATTTTAACTCTGTTGTTTCAATATTTAACTATGTTAAAACTGGAAGGTGCACAGCATTGGATATTTCAAGAATGTAAAGATATTGCTTCTATGACTTTTCGTTTCAAGGACAGAGAAAAACCTCAGATTTATGCATGTTCTTTGGCTAGTGTGATGTATGTAAGTAGAAGATTTAATGTAAAAAGTGCAATGCTCTTTTTTTTAATGAAAATTTTCAAACTCGAGTAACTTTTTTTTTCCGGTAACATTATCATCTAAATTACTGCATTTAAACGGAATTGTTATGAAAAATTATTTTATGTAAATGGTATCATCGGAATTAAATGGGAAAGAGAATTATAGTGAAATATCTTAAATGTTGTGGTTATTTCTTGCATATGCAGCATATATTTTTTCAAAAAATATGTTATAATTGAAAAATACTTATTATTTTTCTTTTATCTATCATTCTTTTTTGAGGGGCATATGTATATTGCTTAACTATTAGTATATCCAATGTATAATCTGTATCCCTTAATTTATTTGTAAAATTTATAATTTTTTAATCTAAAGTTTTTGTTCCAGTCATCTTGTATTGATATTGATGTAAGAAATTTTTTTTAAAAAAAATGTTCTTTAAATCAAGATTTAGTTTATTCATTTTTTAAAATTTGTCAAACTTATAAAGTGATCTTAGTATCTGGTTCATTTAATTTTAATTCATTCTGAGTTTATTTTCTGAACATTAGTTAGACATAATTAAAAAATTTTTATTAAATGTGCTGTTATGTTGTGTAACACACATATATGTGTAATTTCAGTGATTGTAAATATATTTTGTTTATATTGTAAATGTTTTCAGGAATATCCAATGGAAGAAGTGCTTTGTGGTTTCTATTTACTTCATGAATATAAGCCTGATCTGATCTGTGAGTTGCTAAATATGCTAACACCAGATAGAATCAGGTTATTTTATTTTTGCATATTGGGAAGAGCTTTAATTGTTGTAGTATTGTAAATTTGAAATGTGTGTCACATCCTGTATTTAATTTAAGCATGTTCAAGTAAATTTTGGATTAATTTTATTGCATATTTTCACCTAATATCCATGATGCGTCTTAGTAAAAGCTTATTTGTGAACATTGAAATAATTTTTTAAGTGTTTTAAGTTATAATAAATATAATTAATATAATTATTATAAATCATTTAGGTTATAATGATAATATAATTTGTAAAGCATTCTAAGTTATAATTTAAAAAATTATAATTATTATGTTATCCATATTTAAAAATCTCAGAATTTGGATACAATTATTGAATCTGGTTAACAGGTTAATTAAAACATGTATAAGAAACATCAGTTTTATGTTTTCTGGTTTTGATAAATTTAGGTGATATTTCTGTGCATACACTTTTAGAGTAATGTTTATTATGTATGTGCTGCCCTTAAATTCAGAAAACCCACACCCAGGGTAAGACTTACAAACTTTTTTTTTAATTTCAGGAGGTAGGAGTTGGAAAATGTCCAGCTCTTTTCAGCACAGAAGTAATATTTCTTATTTTATTAAGAAATTAAATGCAGCAGAAGACTTTAAAACCCTGAATTACATGTAGCCCTCCTAATGTGAATAGTAAAATACGGAATTCAGTGATTTGTAATGACAGTTTCTTCATTCAGTATGGTCTTTGCTGATGCATTTTGAGCATGATTGTTATAAAAGGAATTTTGACTATCTTTCATCAGTAGGGCAGCAAGCAAAATGTGAACAAGTAGGCTAAAGCTAGCACTTGTACACTGCAAAGTTGCACCAAGCCATTATGAATTAACATATTTTGATGCAAAGACATTTTTCATGTGAAATTTTGACAGAAGAACTAAGGTAGATTTTACAGTTTGCCAGTTGGTTAATAATGAAATCTGTCAGTAAATTCATTTGGAAAAGGATAAAAAACTGTAATGAAAGTCTGTGTTCAAATCAAATCATTAAGGCATTAAAGTTGTCATTTTTATTTCAAGGATTAAATTTTGCATTAATAATGACATTTGGGAAAAATTATTGCTTCTTTAATAAAAATATATCAGAATTTTGAACTTTTATTAAGACTAAAACTGAAAATACTTTTTTATTATATCAGAATGGCAAATACTAAATAAACTCGGGATTTTCCTTTAAGTAAGAGTAGGGAAAAAGACATGTAAAACAACAATTTACATGTGAATGATGAGGAAATAATGATTTTGTATAATATGACAGAAGAAGAACTTAAATTAAACATCCTAAAGTTCTGTAACAAGCTGCTTTAGAAGGCATTGCCCAGCCTTTATTTTCATAACTGGTTGTTATAGATGTGTACTTCTACTAACAAAAGTGTTTTAAAGGATGCAAAGATTCGTGTTTTGCCATTTTTAAGTGTAAAGAAATCGATTTTGTAAAAATTATTAGATCTGACGTTTTACACGTACCTCCAGTCCTTATGTTTATATTTAGGAAAGTTTTGTGTTCATAATAAGAAACAAAACAGAAAAAGTGACTCCTGTGCAACAAAAATTTCTGAGCTATTAATTAGTTTGATGAATTCATCAGCAAATGTTCAATTCCTTCTGTATTATCTGAAGATAAAGCTTTTTCAGCTGAAATTTTTAACTGCCTTATACCTAGGCAGTTTTTAAATTTGGTTAAGCCACTAGTCAAATATGTGCTCTCAGATCTTTTAAAGCTCGTACCTCATGAAGTACATAGGCTATTCAGAAAGTAACTTTTATTTTAGAATTAAAAAAAAAATGAAAGTAAACACTTTTTATTACATAAATTTGAAAGGCACACTATTCAGCTATTTTTCTACATAATCTCTGTATAAATTAAGACACTTATCATACCAATACATGAGCGTGTTAATTCCATCGTCATAGATTGTTGCCACCTGAAACTTCAACCATACACTAATGCCTGCATGCAGTTCTTTGTCATTGTCAAAGTCCTGTGTTGCAAGCGAGGTCTTCATGTTTGGAAACAAGTGGAAATTGCTAGGAGCAAGGTCCGGACGGTGGTGAATAGCCAAATAACTCCCATACAAAACCATCGAAGGGCTGTCAAGTTTGAATGTCTGTGTGGGGGCGTGCGTTGTCATGAATGAAAAAAAGACCTTGGAACTCAACTTTCAACGGTTGTTTTGTATTTCTCTATTTAATTTCTTTAAATTTAGGGAAGCTTGCGGTTTGGTATGCTAACTAAAGTTAAATTAGTCAGAATTTTTCCTCATAGCTTCAACTATACCGCCAGAAGAAAACCAGTATGAGCAGCATCTCATTCTGAACAAATATGTTTTGGAGCTTCACTTATTATTTAGATTGGATAGAAAAATGCAACCCCCCACACACATCCACCCAAAGTCTGAAAGTGTGTTCATGGCCAATATCAATACAGGATCAATCAATATGCTGTCATTTCCCCCATTGCTATTTCCTATCAGCAGATGTTTGAAACTCACATGCATAAATCTCAGTTGGGAGAAAAATCACAATTTCAACACACTTGCTCTGTATTGAGTACTATGTTCACCTTTCCTAGATTTACAAAGGAATGATGCAAAGATTCATGTTTTGACATATTAAAACAAATTTCTTTAAACATGTGTAATTGCAGTTTATATAAAAGTTTATAAAAATTGCATCATTGTAATTTCTTAAGTTTATGAATTTTATATTTTAATTTTTTTAAAAATATTTATTCACTTTTTGATACATTAATTATAAAGTCTGATATGTTAGACTGTAATCTGAAATTTTTAAGTTGAGTTCAATTTTTTGTCTGTATATTACTAATATATGTATATATTTTTAAAATTAGGATTGCTGTTGTTGGGAAAAAATTTGAACCTGTTTGTGATCTAACTGAGAAGTGGTATGGCACTAAATATAAACTGGTACCAATACAAGAAGAAGTATTAGAAGTGTGTTGTTTTTTATGTTAATAATTTTTACTGTTAAAATAATAGCACAAAGAACTTGGTTGTACATAAGTAAAATTTATACCCATGTTCAGTCAGTTTCTGATTTACCTAGGTAATACCTGGAACAAAGTCAACAATTAACTCCAAATCGCTGTTAATGAGTGCAGTTAAAAACGAGAGCAATTTGGTGACATAAATTAAACGAAGTATTTAATACTATAAGTAATGTTTATGGTGTTTCACAATTAAAAAGGAAATTGCTGTGAAACAAAGTTGCAATTTCAGTTGCAGTTCTTTTTTGTGATAGTGCCTGTTAACCTGCCTCTTGTAAATAGAAAGTTGACTTTATTTGGGTAGGTGACACTCCTTTAGGATAAGTCAGGCTCCAAATTTAACATAAATTTCATGTTTTTAACTCATAGTTTGAGATAAACCACTAATACCTTCAATAAAATTTAGGTTTCTAAGCATCAGGCTACCTATATTTCATAATACAAATTATCAAATATCATAATAGATTTATTACTTTAATGCAGTGCGTCTGAAACTTTTTCATTCATGATCTCTTTTTGTCATTGAGTTTTTTTTTAGATCTGAGATATTAAATATAGAATTAAGATATAAAGCGAATATTTTCCCATAAATGGTTTATTTTTTGTTAAACAATATACATATGAAAAGTAATAGTTTTAGAATTAGTTTTAACTATACAAAAATGAGTGAAAGAAAATCAGATTTTAATGAGATGGATATGCATGTTTTTCTTTGCATAATAAATAAATCTTGGTACAGTATTTGTCACTGCTGGTATAAGCATCTGTAGTGTTTCAGAGTGTTGAACAGCATTTGGATAAATGTTAAAGATGAAAAAAAGTCGTTTGGCATAAATATGTGCATCTAAATATCAAAATATTTAATGTCACATCAGAAATTATGGGAAATCGCATTCATACTCGAATCCAGATTTCGGTCAGAAATTTTTATGGAAATCTGTGTTTTGAGTCATTCAACAGCTCAAAAAAGTTCATATTGTCCTTTATATAGTAGGTAATTAATCTCATTGATTTCAGGTAATGCAATTTTCTTAAAGTTCTCATTAATGTAATTTCTTTAAATTTGTGTATTTGAATTAAATTTTCATGAGCCCACTTGGGGCTGCGACTCATAGTGTAAGAGATGTTGCTTTAATGTAATAAGGGTAAATTGTTTGAATTATGATATGTCAGTCTGGCACTTTAAAGTTCACTGTCACCCAACTAAAATGGGGCTTGTAACATATTGTGTATTTCTTTGTTGAGTAACTATAGTTCTTAAGAACTTGGAAGTCCTGAATAATCTGGCATGAATAAATTTTAAGCACTTTGAAGAAATAGAAAAAAGTGTCATTTATATGATATAATGTTTATACAAGAATTTCTTCACCTACCAAGAATATGATGATTAGCAATGTACACTGGTTTCAAAATTTAAGCAACAAATTGGAAAATCAAGAAAAATTGCCGTAAAGTAGTTTGAAATTCTGATATGTTACACAACATCAAGCTGCATCGAGTAGCATTATGCAAAAGATAGGTCCTGCCATCGCTTTACGTAAATATGATACAACTCAAATCATCTGTTTAGAAAGAAATCACAGTTCAATGAACGACAGTATATTGAACAATTTCGTGATGACCAAAATGTAAAGATGAGTTCAAGCCAACATATACCAACAGAATTGGATTAAAAACCATAGGTTGATTAGGAACAGGCCATCAACAGTTTGACATCACAAGATGGCTAAATGTTGGCCATTCCATGGTAAGCTGGTTGCCATACCAATTTGTAAATACTGGTTCAACCTTTAGAAGATCTGCTGAAAGTAAGTCAGGGGTTACCACTTCTTCCAGATGACTGATATTTGCAACTTATGCATTTTGCAATAGAACTGCAACTTCATCTCAGCTGAGATCCCCTTATTTTTACTAAAGAATAGATCAGCCATGGCAATACCCAGAAGGCTGCATAAAAGAGGTCTGTATGCTAGGTAACCAGTATTGTTTCTTCCACTTACCTCTACCAACAGAGGGAGCATTTTTATTGGGTACTTATAAAGTCTTATAGTCTGGTCTGAAAATCAGTGGTCTTTGCTCTTCTCTGATGAGTCTCGTTTTGCTTTACAGAGTAATTCTTAATGTACTTATGGAGAGGAGAGGAGCAAATACTTGACATCTTCTGTCTAACGTATGGGAAAAAAACTATGCAGGAGGTAGTGTTCTAGCTATAGGGAGGAGTATCTTTAGGTGGGCACACAGTATATGTGCTGCCACATGAAACTGTCAGTCCTCGTACAGAGATGACATATTAAATCTTATTGTTCATCCGCATGCTGCTGCAATTGATACCTTCATTTTGCAAGCAGATAGTAAGCGCCTTCATACTGCTCTCCTTGTGCACCATTTTCTTAAGCAAAAACTCTAGTCCAAATGGGATAGCCAAGCACACTGTCCCAACTTTAAGCCCATTAAGCATGTGTGGGATGTTACTTGGAGGCATGTTGATAGCCTCCAAACATTAGATGGGCTTAGAACTCTTTTATGTGATCAATGAACATTGCTACTAATGCTGTGGATTGATATCATAAACAGAATGAGATATTGTTATCAGAACTGTAACGCTGCTCATGATGATCACGTTCACTATTGAGAATGTTTTATTGATTTAAATTTTATGTCTGAATTTAGAAGATTTTATGTTCCTTTTGATATCACAAAATGTAAATACTCTGTTTAAGTGGTTAATAAATGTTATCAAGTTTCATCCAATTTTCCTTCCATACTTTTTGAGTTATTAATTTTAAATTTGTTGCTTAGCTTTCAGAAACTGTTGTAAATCCCTGCTGAGATTAAGCTTATTATATATTGCGCTTCTGTTAAAGAGGGATCGAGGACAGTTATAAAGCATTTCTTTGTTATTAATGTTAGATTAAGGTGAAATATTTCTTGTTATCAAAGTGATGTACATCTTATGCATTTTTGTGTAGTGTCAGTTTTATTCCAGTTTATTCTGGAAATCATAAGTAATGTCTCCTTAATTATTTTTTAATCCTTTAAAGCATTTAGATTGTTTATGGAACATTGTATATTGTTACGAAATATCCAGCTGCGGGTGGGATAGCTTCCCCACAAAGTGGGTTTGGGGTTGCCAGAAAATGGCGAGGGATGGCAGGGTTTCCATATTTGGCGTGAAATTACCCATTTGGCACTAAAATTGGCATTGTACCACAGACGTATGGAGAACATTCTGGAATGAATTCTTACCGGTTTGGTCTAGAATGTTCTCACAGGCAGGCTGAAAGCTATATAAATCCTGCTGGTATGTGAAATAGTGTGTGTCTCACAGTCAATCGAGTTGATTGTTAGTCTAGTGCCTTGTCAGATCGTGAAATGCATCGAGAGCGTGGATCATTGAAACTTTCACGTCTAGTGTCGAGTGTATCGTGATTTGGTGCATCGAGAGTGTGCATTGTTGTGGCTATTGAGTGCATCGTGAGTTGTAGCATGGAGTCTTGAGAATACTTTGATTTCCAAGAATGACCGAACTGAGTCGGGCTGTACTGTAGCTTGCTGTGAAGCTGTCTTCACCGTTACAGCCTGATAGCCAGAAGACTGTGATGCAGATTGTGTCAGCCTGTTTGTCATAGATATTCTATGACTGAAAGTGTTTTTGGAGCTGTCCTGAGTAATACTGGTTAATAAATTCTGTTTTCACGCTTCATCAAGTGTTGTCGTTAATCACTCTAAATCAACGAATCCATGAAGAACTCAATAGTATTTTTGCTGTCTATCTGAGAACTTTGATCTATATCCAACAGGAAGGAATATACATGATTTTTTCAGTTCACTCCTGCTGGCAATGAAAAAAAGTGTGTAAAGCAAGTCAAGATTGCACTAGTTGAAATGTTGTTGAAATAAGGCATAAATTTGTGTAACAATTAAGAATTGGTTGAAAGGATTATTTCTAGTTAATTCTTATGAGGTGTATTTTTTTCCTCAAAATACGTGAATGTTTTTTGAAATTAGATAACTATAACAGTTTTCTTGTCTTTTAGAAATGGAGGAAGGTTGTACCTCATCCTAAGTTCAGATTGCCTCTTCCAAATGAATTTATACCTTCTGACTTTAAATTGGTAGCCAGAGAAACAGAAGTGAGGATCTAATTTTTCTAAAGTTGCTTTTGTAATCATTCATTTTAATTCTTTTTTTAAACCATTTTTTAATTTTTTCTAGGATAACAGACATCCTGTGCTAATTAAAGTAAGTAAAGAATATTTAGTTCTTATGCAGTATTATGTGATCCAAATAATTGTATTATTGTTATTTATTTCCCAGAACACTACAATGGGACGCTTATGGTTCAAGCAAGATGATCAGTTTTTGCTACCAAAAGCTTGTCTAAATTTCGAATTTGAGAGGTATGAGCTGAATGTTATGCTAAATCAAATTTTGTTTGTGAATTACTTTATGTATATCATTTAGAAAACAAGCATCATGCATAGTATATTAAACAGTGTTTAGTGTTGATTCTAAAATATCTTATTTTTCCATCTCTTCTGGTTGTCTTTGCTGCAAGCATATTGCAGATAATTTTGGAAATGTGAGGCTACTGTTTTTGAATTGCGATTTTTCTATTTGTACTTTATCTTGATGTTTCTCCCTATACCCGTGTAAAGATGAGGTAAAGTGGTTGTGAATTTGAGATGATATTCATTGTTTAATGCAACATTCTTAAAATATTTTGTGTTGAGGGCAGTTTTCACTCAACTGTGCTCGAAAATGTTCTTCAGCCATATCTGAAAACCCAAGTCTGATAATGAATTTAATCTTTTTAATGAAATTAATTATATTTTCAACATCACGTTAACTATCCTCAAATAAGACTAAGTGTTGCTCGAAGTAGATGGTAATGCATGTACTACAGCTACTAGTATTTCATGGGATTATAGTTATCATGTCTTTCATTCATTTTGTTCTTTCAACTGAAATGTCACTTTTTTTTTTACAAAGAAACCATTTGCATCAAAACATTTCCCATTTCTTTGAGCACATAAGTACGTATTACATTTATTGATAAAACCTCATGCAAAGGATCTTATTCTAGAGCACATTGCTGCTAATTACTTGATGAATTCAAAGTAGAAAAACAGTCTCAAAGTTAAGAAAAGATAGGTCTTTTGAGCATATTAATTATAGTTCCATCCTGAAACTAATTTGCCTTCATAGAAAACACTTTTTAAAAATTTTATTTATTTAATAACTTTTTATTTCCTTGTATGGAATAAAAGAAATATCGTAATCGTGAAAAATTTAGGTATCATATTTCAATGAAAATAGCCATTTTGTCTGCTCTGAAATCCCTTTGAATAACTTTTTGCGTTACATCTGTATGTACGGACAGAATGAAGGATTCTTTTTTTTTTTTTTTTTTTTTTTTTTCCGCAAAAGGAATAGCAAAATGGATTCCAAGGAGGTTTTTTTTCTTTTTTACGTATGTTCGTATGTATCTCACATAACTCAAAAATGAGTAGTCATAGAATTTTGTATGTACTGTTTATAACATATAGCTGTGTACCTCCCTTTTGATTGAAATCGGTAGAACCAAACGTGAACGTAAATCAATATGTAATTTAGTTTTTAGTAAAGCTAATGCTAATAAAAACTACTGTTGGATTATTAGCAACAACTTGCGAATTATTGATAAAGTTAAAAATAAAGTTTGCAATATCAGCATTTTGAAAATCTACACGTCTCTCCAACTCAAAGAAATCTGTGAAAGTCTTCTGGAGCTATCATAATTTTTTCCTGAAATTCTTACTATTCTGGATTTGCAAAAATGGAAAGCACATTTCTCCCTTTTCTATAACAACATAAAACATTCAAAATTTCTTTACCTACAAACAAATGGGATTCCAATGGAGAGCTGTTACTCATTTCATCTATGTAACCCATATTAGTTTTCTAAAGAATAAAAAATTTTTAAAAACCTTTCTGATAATGATTTCAATAATTTTGAACACAGTTTCGGATATACTGATGACATTATCACTTTCAACAATAAACCCATGATGTGATTTTTTTTACTTTTCAAACCTTGTTTCTTTTCTTCCTCTTTTAAAATTCTATATTTTCTTTCTCTTTTAAAATTTTTTAAAAATTATTACAAGCATTTAAATCACCATTTAGGTCATTTCTTCTTTGCCATTCCCAATTTGTTTCACCATTCATTCCAAACTGGCAGCCCTAGGTGTCCTTTTTTATTCTAATGCTTTCGCTACTCATATTTGTCTAGTAATTTGTAGTTGATTAAAATATATTCTCTCTTTATTTCGTGAAAGATTTCTGTTTCTACATTTTAATTCCAGTTTTTCAATATTAATCTTGTATTTTGTAAAAAAGTATACTTAATTCGTTTAATATTAGGATTTTTTCACATGAATTATTGGTATATGTCTTCGAAGGATTGATTCTGTGACTAATGAGTAAGTTTTGTATTATTGCAGTTCTAATTTCAGTTAAAAGTGTAAAGTAATTTTAATTCCTTTATTGGACTTAAAATTTTTATTTACACTGGGTCGAGGAGGAATTTAAAATTTTCAGCTGAATTGTTGTAATTAAATACCTTAGAATGGTTCATCAACTAATTTTGACTAACAGAAACCCAGTGGTTTCTAAGTGTAAGAGAGATGCAATTGATTCTGATGTATCCCCCACTTTATAACGACATAAGCTATTTTCTCCCTCCTTTCTGCATGCCTTCGTGGTATAGCAGTTAGCACACTCGGAGTGTATTTGAGAGGTCCAGGTTTGAGTCCTGGGGAGGGCATTGCTTGTTTTTCAAGTATTCTGCATAAAAATGACTTAATGTCTCTACAGTGGTGCCAAACTAAAAGGTCGTGGATGATGATACTTCACCACCAGGATTTGGCAACTAGGTCCCCTAATCCCCAGTCTGCCCTTTAAAGGGGGAAGTAGATAAGGTATTTTTTCCCTCCTTTCTGCTTGCCTTCATGGTGTAACGGTTAGCACACTTGGTGTGTATTCGAGAGGTCCAGGTTCGATTCCTGGCAAGTGCATTGCTTATTTTTGAAATCTCCCACATAAAAATGACCTAATGTCTCTACAATGTCTTATCAGATTTGATTGAATTCATCTTCTTTTGTATTTTCTCTGGTTTTAATAACTTTCGAGGTTTTAGTGTTTCACTCTTTTTTTACATAATTACAGGATATTTTGAAATTTAATGGTATCAAGTTTCACTTCTTTTGGTTTTGTGAATTGGTTCTAAATTTCTTACTTTTTGTCTATACTGATAATTATTCAGCAGTATATTGCACTGAAATCCTTGGAATAATTTTGTTTTCAAATAAGAAAAAAATCTGATACTGTAATATTTATACATATACATATGTATAAATTCTCACCCTGAGCTCAGTGATCCCAGTGTCCCGGTTTAAGGTTTTTTGCCTTTAGTTAATATGCATGCAGTAGTTGTAGATTTATCAACAGCTTAAAACTTTAAGTGGCGCTAGGCATAACAAGACTGCCATTTGTGTACATTTGAAACAGTTATTAGAATGTTGAATTAAATCAGCTGGTGCACCAACTTCAATGTCTTTTTGCACAATGAAACTTATAGTAAACTTTCAGATTTGTATACTAAAAATTTGGTGTTCCTGCCCATTGTCTGAATTGCTTGTTTTGCTGTAGAAACTCTAATTTTCATTGTAAAATTTTTTAACTGTATTTGATGTTTTAGATTTTCCTGTATTCTGCAATTTTCAATGAAGGTGTTTTGAGTTTTTATGTATTTCTGCCTTGCCGTGAACTGAGAACTGAATTGAGTAAATTAGATATATATTTCTAATGAAATTCGTGGAAATAAGTTTAAATGATGTGCAGCAAAAGATGTGTGTAACTTAAAAGATCATACAGGGAGTTAAGTACTAGACTTTTTATCAAGCAGTCCTTTAAAAATGTTGATAGAACATGGCTTGATAAATGTCAGCACACTTTGTGCATTTTTCTTGTGTAAATGTGCTGTAATTTTTCATTGGTTTTTAATATTTAAATATTACAGAAAAAGCAATTAAAAAGTGTTGCCTAGAAAGCTAATTATATACCATATAAAAATGTACTTTTCTTTGTTTATCCCTTTAGTTTTAAATTGTGAGTTGCTAAGGAAATAGTGCTGGATCATGTGGCCTGAAAATATTCTGAAGTGTAAAACAGCATTAAAATACAAAGTGTGTATCTAAAAAATGGACATTAGAAAATAAAAGTGATTGGAAACAGCTGGTTGAATTATGCATGTGCTGCAGATACAAGTAGTCAAATAGATAACTGTTTTTTATTTTGTTATCTGTCTGATCTTCTTTGCAGTAACAGTGGCTGCAAAAAAACTTGAAGGAAATCAGAACAAGTATTCAAATCAAATTAAAATATTAAATATGAAATAAAATGTAGTTGCTGAACTTTCGATTAACCTGAATCTTTTCACAAAGCAATTACAGCTAGTGAAGCTAATGCTGATTAAGTATTTTAGTCACTGGAAGAAAGAGTAGAGTCGCCAAAGGCTGTTTCTTCAACTCAAGAACTCTTCACCTAAATGCATTTAACTAATTTGCATTTGTGAAGCCAACAAAATTGAAAGTATGGATATAGTAATAACTGATTAAATAGTATGTAACTCTACAAATGTGGATACTAAAATTTAAAAAATTGCTGATTAAGGTGTAAGTATTCTTACCTTGGAATTTAGAAATTTTGCTAAGTGAAGTATGCAGTTTTCACTAAAATCGTAATCTCTCATATATTGTGTGCAAGATGGTACTTAAAATGTGGATTGATGCACGAAAACCAAAGGATAGTATCTGTATGTGCACTTTTGAATGCCAAAAAGAATGGGAGATGTGTATTTTCCTGTGTCAGGCAGAACAATAATCCATGCAGTTTTCATTGAAACTTACAAAAATTGGGAAAAATTTACAACAGCCTCCGTTGGCTATGGAAAAAGGTTTTCTGAAATAAGAAAAGTTTCCTTTTTCAACATTTCCATTGGAAATGCCTTCAAAATTCAGGTTTATCATTCAAAATTGGCAACATGGAATGCAGATGTTAAGAATTGTTCTTCATAGCACCAAATGCTCTTATAATGCTGTGAGTGGTCTCCATATTTACTAATTCCAGTGAAGTATTTCTCATTGTCCCCATGCAGCCTTAACATTGCACCAAATGACTTCTGTGTCTTCCTTTACCCGAAGTATTGATTTCGTCCTTAATGTTTCAACGAAAAGGATGACTTGAAAACTGCAGCACTGGGCTGTTCAATTCACACAGAGTTTCATGGGAAAATATAGAAAAACATGTTTGTTTTTTTATAAAAATTGCTTTGAAAAGAATGGTAGTTACATGCAAAAATTAAGGATACATGACAAGATTTTTCTTAAATTTATTAGCATTTTGTCAGTTTTTATTCTGCTTTGATATTTGCAATCTTCATGATAATTATAATAATAATTGTAATTTTACAGTTTGACATTTTGTTTTTCCCTTCATATGCTAGACATAAATACTAAATAATTGAATGTTGAATTGGAGTAATGCAAATTATGACAATATAAATTGACCTAGGATACATATTGTTCCTTTTGTTGGAGTGTTAATCTGTTTCGTTGATGCAATTATGTAAAAATGGAGGTCTTTTGAACTTTACTGCAACGTCAGTTTGAGAAATGCTGGACAGTTTTTTAACTTCTATTTAGAATGCACTTGAATTCTCTTTTAGTTCATTTACCATATTTCTTATTAGTCTCTCCAACTCAAAGAAATGAGTTAGTAATAAGTTAGTATAGTTAGTATATTATTCTGTACATTTTATGAAATATTTGTCATACATTTGACATTATGGGGAAATTTTAAATTTATACAGGGTAAGCAAAATAAAACAGGCTTGGAAAATATTTATAAGATTTACATGAAATTGACCTTTTTTGATAAAGAGAACCTCCTCTTACAGAAAATGCTGGAAATGGCAACAGTTGACATTGATGCAGGACTGTGTTCAATTTATCAAACTGTAGGGTGCGTGTTACAGCTGTCACTGAGGGTTAGTAATAGTGTTTTCTGTGTTCTGCTGTAACTCTTCAAGTGTATGAGGATTATTTGGGTTTATCTGACCCTTTAATCTATCCCACAGTGAAAAAATGAACTGCCTCTGCTTATTATCTTTCCCTCACCAAACACTTTGTGCAGTCGTGACAAGGTTGTCATGGCACTGTGTGCTGTTACTCCATCTTGCTGAAAAATTTCATAGAATCGTTCATCTTCTGTGAGTCGATACACATGATTCTGGGCATACTGGTCAGCATTAATAGTTTGGAACAATGAAAGAATTATGATGTGGAATCCAGATATTGTGCACCAAACAACAAGCTTGAGATATGCAATGGCTCTTCAAAATACTGTTGGGAGATTTTCTAATGCATCTCGCATGTTATGCGAGTTCACATGCCCTGACTGGTTGAACTCATATACAACTTTAACTTGTGAACAGCTGTAAATCTGTAAGGATACAGATACAGGTCCCTTTGATAATGTTTCAACACAGTGATCTCTTAATTCCTACTGGGGCAAATAAATGGCTTTGCAATGTTGCCAGACTTTCCTTTACTTGATATATGTTTTCTGGTTTTCGATCTCTTTTTGGATAATTACGTTTTTTTCTTCTCAAGACACTTCCATTCTTAAACTCTTGTGCAAACAGTTCTGCACAAGTTTGCCACAAATTTGCATAACACTCGGCAATGAAGAAACACTCTTTTTATCTAGAGCACCATTTTGTGTTACATTTCAGCTGGTCACTAAATACGTCTTATCTGTCATTCACACAAATGTAATGACACAGTGAAAGGGACAGAATATGCACAGTATGGTTACCAACATCACCAGTGAACATTTCAAGCATTTTCTGTAAAGGGAACTTCTGCATCACGATTCCAATTATTTTTCCAGGCCAGTTTTATTTTGACCACCTTTAAAAAGTATGTTTTTGTGAGATTTTACATTTAATTAAGGCTGAGAAATAATTATACCACTTTCTGTCACCTTTTAGTATTTCATGACAAACGTTATTTAAAATGTGACACCTTATAACAAGTCGTGTTTAACCCTTTGTGGACAAAAATAGAATTCTGCTTAATGCAACTGTATGTATGGAGCAGATTGTCTGCAGTCACTTAAATATCAGCATTATTATAAAAAAATTGTTATACTCATATTTTTTATTTTTTTTAAATTTTAGCCCTATGGCTTACATTGATCCATTGCATTATAATATGAACTACATGTTTATCCAGTTAATAAAAGATTCCCTGAATGAATATGCATATGCTGCTGAGCTGGCTGGACTTTCATATGTACTGACAAGCTCAAAGCTTGGAATAAATGTAAGTTTTTGATGAGGTTGTTTATTTTTCACATTTATAATCATGTGATATGCAGTTATTACATAGATGATTATGTAGCACTACCTAACGTGAATTGTCTAATGGAGAGTTAGCCTTGAATTTTGGATGCAAAGATAACTTGCAGGAAAAACAAATTGTGAAAAGATTTCTAAAATATAAATGTTGAAATTTGTCTCTGACATGAATTCAGTGCAATACCTTATATATAGCAAGAGAAGTTAAGGTTAATATTGAATTGCAGAAATATTGCAAATATTGAATTTTTAGCATCCTTTTATGAGAAATTATGAAACCCTAGCCAGTCATTCTGATGTAAAACATGGATTTAGAGTAAATACTGAAACAGCATGCAGTTTCTTATTTCGGATTTTCATTGTTGAGAAATTCGAGCATATTTTATGTTCTAAGAATGAGCTTTCTTATTAGCTTCAGCCCTAAAATCATTCTATACAGACAGTGGTTTTTAAAAGTAAACAATGGGAAAAGAATATCGCCATTCCCCCTTCCCATTATCTGAGTGAGTAGGGAGACATTCACTGATTTAGTGACCGTTTTTTTATATTCATTTGAAGTCATGTAATTATTTGTTGTAATATATAGATATTGCTTTCTATCACCTTTAATATAAATTATTGATATTGTGTCAATTTATGTGTTATCAATAGGGTAGATGTTAATTGCGGCCTCAATTAGAAAAAAATTAAGATTTTATGAATCTAAAACAATTATGTAAATATTGGATACAGTGAAACTTCCCTGATATGAGCACCCATGATTACAGACAGTTTTCATTTTGTCTAGAGGTGTGTCGGAGAACATAACTAATGTAAATGTTTACTATGAATGTTAAGATACTGGTCATTTTCAGATGTGTTTATTATGAGAGATCTCACTTTATTTTCCCCATTAACAAGTTTCTTGTAATCGTTAAATTATTTCTCATTATTTAAATAAATTGAATACTCCCTTTCATGAAATTTACATGAAAATGTGTACAGTAAAATAATCCTGCTTTAAAGTCCCAAAGAAAACTTTGAGCCTTGAATTAACTCTCGTGATCATGTTAGATCCAGTGAATATTTGACAGACTTATGAAATAATGATGACATTTTCTTCAGCAGTGGAAAATCTTTGTTATATATTGCTAACTACAAACAATCAGTGCCAGAGGATTTTTTTTCCAAAGTTAAATCTCATGGAGCAGTGTTTATAATATTAGCCATTACATTATAACCACTCTTCACCTAAAGCAGTGAGTTCACCCAGAGACAAAAGAGTAACGCATGCATGGCTGATGCTGGAGTAAATAAAGTGCCCATGTACTGTTTCTTCACATCTAGAATGTGTAGTGACATAATGTGAAAAGCAGTTAATTTACCAAATTTCAATAAAGATCAAGTCGTTAAGGCTTGGCGCCTGGGAATATTGAATTCAGAAACACCGCATTTGGTGGGCTGCTTACATGCAGCTGTTATAAGCTCTTATCGACAGTTGTGTATGGTTGGTGAAACGACCCATGGTTTTTTGGCCACAGGGCATTCAGTTCAGAGGAGTTATGCGTTAACAGAGAGTGTTATGCGTTGTTTGCCATGACCGAAGGGCTATAGAGACCAAAATCAAACTACTACAGTGATAACCCAGATAGTGTGCCTCAGCACACAGTGCAGCATACGTTGGCTGTGTATAGGCCTGTGCAGCCCGCGACAAAACCACATCCTTGTACTCATGGCACATCAACACCAGCAGCACCTGCAGTGGGCAAAGGAACTTCGGTATTGGACCATGGAATGGTAAAACATCACCTGATGCAACGAATCACATTGATGCTGAGTGTGAATACGCCAATTTCCAACAGAAACCCTTGTACCCGTGTGCACAGTTGGCCAGAAACAAAGCAGTATCATGTGTGGTTTATGTTTTCATATGGCAGATTAGGACCATCATTCCCACAGAACAATCCTTGACATCTGCGGGCTATGCGAACATCATTGCTGACCAGGCATCACCCCTCCATGAGAAGTGTTCCCTGTGCGTGATGGCATTTTCCAACAAGATAATGTACCATGTCATGAGGACTGACATTCATGGAACATTCTGGTGAATTTCAAGTCATGTATTGGCCTCCAGACTCACCTGACATGAATCCAATCGAACATTTGGGGTTCCACCTGCAAAATCGAATTCATACGACATCACTACACCTTGCAATGTGACGGAATTGTAGAATTGGTTGGTAAGTGCCTGGTACCGGATACTTCAAACTACCTACCAACACCTTATTGAGTCAGTGCCTCGCTGGTTGTTGACAGTTTTGAGGGTGAAAGGTGGTCCTACTTCATTCTAAATAGGTGATCATAATGTCATTGTGCTTCAGTGTAGAATAGTAAATTTACTGTGCGAATTTCCATCATTTTCATGAATTTTGCAGGATTTTCATAGCTTTCAAGAGTTTCAAATTTTTCTGGAAGCACCAAATAAATCTGAAATTTTCAGATTTTCTTTTTGGTTTTCTAATTTTTAATTTTAACTACTAGATTACTTTTGATGTGGAAATAACTTATTTTCATTCAAATTTGCTCTGAAAAATACTACCAAGTAGTCTTCTCCAAAGTCTAAACCATAATTTTGGATTACCTCTAAAAAATCAGAAGTCAGTTTCCATGTCAAGTAAAGGTCTCTTAGACACTTCTGGGAAACTCATTTTACTAAGTAACATGAAGTTTCGTCTGTTATGTATCCAAAAACTGTGTCATGCCAAGTGATTCTAAATTTAAGATGTTACTGAACAAGAGATACATTGCTCGAAAATAAATATGGTTATGGGCAAACATAATGTATGAAATGTCATCCATTTAAATGGAAGTCTTGTTGCTTTTTAACAGCTTTGATAGCATCGTGAAAATTTGGCTGGTGTATAAGTTTAGAAATATAATGCTTATATGAATTATGTATTAGTTATTTTTAAACTACTTTGTATAAAACTAGGTACTGCTGGAAGGTTTTTTTTTGTTTTGTTTTGGGGGTTGCAAGTAAATGCCCCAAATGTTTTAGTGTTAAGTTACTTGAAGTATATAACATTAGAATTCAAGAGGAGCAGTGTGATTATGTGATAGCTCATATGCACTTGACACTTCGTGCGAACATGCTCTAAGATCTTTGAGAACTTTGTTAAGGATGGATTCTCCGATCTGTTTGCTGAGGAAGCTTAGATTCAGGGTTATATTGTCTAGTTCATTTGATTGGCCTGTTCAAGTACTTCTATACAGCATTTATTTTGTCTGGAATTTCCTAACTTTGTGATCACCCTGTTCCTTGTGTAGTCAGTAATAACTGAGGCAGTTTTCATGGATTGATAAGTGCATAATTAGTATTCTGAAAGGTGGGCCCTTGTGGAATTTGTGCTAAAAGGGCCCACAAATAACTGCCAAATATACGTAGGTGGATAAGAGAAAGGTTGCGAGCATCAGCATTTGAAAAGTGATTATTGTGGAGGGAATGCTTTATCCCCAGAGTATAGACAGAGGCACTAGTTTTCTAGCAAGAGGTTGTGCAGGTATGTAGAGTAAGTTCGCAGACACGTCAGAACAATTGAAATGACAGAACATTTAGAAAAGTGGTCTCATCTGGAGGAGTGAGCTCTGATCAAGTATCTGGAGCACAGGTATGCAGCTATTGCCAACTGTTATTATGGCATTTAGACAAGATTATGTGAAGCCATCCGACACAGGTGCCCTGGCATGTTGAGTGATGGTGTCATCCTCCTGCATGGTAATGCCTGGCCCCATGCTGCTAACCAAATTCAAGAATTGCTGTAAAATTTTAAGTGGGAAGTCCGGAGTTGCCTCCTATATAGCCCAAATTTAGCACCCAAGTGATTATTTCCTTTTTCCATAATTGAATAAACATTTATCTGAGATTTTGTTCTCTTCCGAGAGTGATGTGAGAACAGCTACTGAGAATTGGCTGAATGGGTAGGAAGGTGATTTCTACCAAGCGTGGTTAAACTAATTGGTCCTGCATTCAGATAAATGCCTAAACAGATCTGATGATGATGTGGAAAAATTACAGGCAAGTATGCCTCTTATTTCCCTTTTGTATTTTTTGTCTGTTAATAAGTAATTTTTATTTCCCTTAAAATAAAATAGTTGAATGCTGCCATTTTGTACTTATTTGTTTAATGATTTTGTCTGATGGACAGAAAGAAATCTATTGTTTATTGATAACAGCACTTACAGCAAGTTAAGCAGCTGCAAATAGTTCAACGGGTAAAACAGAAAAGATTAATAATTCGTAATATATGAGGAATATTGTACGTCACCAGAGTGATTGAGCAAGAGCTCAGTACAGCCACATGATACTAGAGTTTAAAATATTGATAAATTAAGAACTGCATAATTTACAACATGATATAAAAATAGATGCACTTAGCAGCTGTAAATTTGACTGGACAAAAATACACTATAAAATTATGTAAAATGCATTAAGTAAATGAATAAAAACTGTGCCTAGCATTGAAGAATTCATAAAACTTAAATACAAGCGAAAAATGGTACATACAAATTTACAATAAATTTGTATACCTATGTTTGGATGTACTTCTTTTTACATGCTGAACATACTGTACACTAAATGCAAATGAATTGTGTTGTTGCAGTTTTCCTTTTAAAGCAAATTTTTATTATTTTTCATACATCATGAACTTTTCTTTTTAATCACCTGTTATGTTATGAAAAAGATGTAAATAAACTAAGGCTTTCAAATGCGATATGGTGAATGAAATTGTTAAAAAAAATGGAATAGTATTTGCAGAATGTATGTGCTAGAGTGAATCCCCCTTCTCTTCAGCTCATCTTTTCTACATTTCTGAAAGCTGTTTACCTCTTCAAAGAAAATGGTTGCTTTCATATGTATTCCTTTTAAAACAATCATGATGACAAAAGAGCTAGATCAGGTTTCTGTTTTGCAAATATTGAGGGCTAAATCTGGATGGGGATATAAAAATAATATCACATTTGGTAGGCACTTTCTGCAAGGCCTGCTCAAAATTTGGAAAATCCTTATCTTAGGTAATTTATTCCATTGCACTTTCTTGCTCACTTATTCTTGCAGCTGCCACATGCACCTGCAAGATCATGTTCCAACTGCATTGTAGGTAGCACACACCACTTGAGAATTGCACAGTTTAAATCATATGTAAGGGCATTTCTAGTGGATAAGGCACACTCAAATGAAAGTGGGATTAATAAATATCTGCAATGGTTTATTAATTTCAGTACATGTATATTTGCAAATTGAAGAGTAGTACATAGGTGATGTTATTATATGTGTAAATATGCTAACCTTATGAGTTAAATACAGAGGGTTGCACAAGATGAGCGTACATGTAAGCAAAGATCATCCTGTCCTAGATTATGCAACAAATCATCAACATTCTACACATAATCACTTCCCAGTTGCTATATTGCAACTTTTCATGTAAAATAGTATTAACAGTAGGAATTAGTAAAGAAACAACCTTGTATTTGTGTAGATTTAGACAGAAAACTCAATTGATTTCGAGGGCAAATAAGTCCCTCGTCATCAGGAACAGAGAAATTGAGTCTTGCAAATTTCTTTGCTTCTAATGAAGAGGGACTTGTTAGTGCTCAAAATCATTTGAGTTTTTTGTTTTAATCCGTGCCAAATTCAAGGTTGTTTCTTTACTAATCTTAAGTTTAATATTAGTATTTTGTCCTCAGGGAAAACCTGTCTGCAATCTCCGGGGTGGTTTTTCAATGTTTCTGCGTCGCAAAAAAAGTTTTATCTGCAGCAATTGATTCTTCAGTGAAGACTAAATATATCAGACCTGAGAGTGGCATTTCAGCTGTAATCACACTCCGTAATAAAAGTCAATGCACCACTGGTAAACTTCGCTATGCACTATACACACGGCTCAATACATAGTCTTTATTTGACTTAAATGTTGTTTCCTGTAACACATTCAGCCAACAAAAAGAGGATTATTGTGCACTGAACCTGTTTAGAGAAATACATGCTCTGATGTTACTTGTTATGTCACTTCTGTTTCATTTACGTTTTTTAGAACTGAAGTTGATGAAAGTATTTTTTTAATGTCTTGTTGTAACAACCGCTAAAAAGCGTTCTTAATAAAGTTAGGAAAAAAAAACATGAAAGCAATACCTTTAGTGTGGGTATTAATCACCATCCAAGTCTATGATTTTTTGCGCAAGTTTTGGTAGTTTTTCAAAGCCATCAGTCCAGAAACTTGGTAACCCCAAGTTCAAAAACAGATCAACCTCCTTTCGAACGTCCTGTGCAGAATGGTATATAGCACCAGTAAAATGTAAGTGCAGGTGTGAAAAAAGGTAGATGTTCAAAGGAGCGATGTTGGGGCTATATGGTGGGTGTGGCAAACGACCGCATTCGAGTCCGTACAGAGACCAGCTGGCGAATGCAGACCCATTTGGTCTTGCGCTACCTTGATGGAACATTACCTTCTGTGCCGAAACTCAGTTTGATGTTACTGTTTGGGGGTTTTAGCTTTTTCCAGATACTCTTTATGGATAGTACCGCAGCATGATCTTTTTGTTAGTCAAATTGCATTTTGAGACACTGCCAACGGACTCAGCGAATGCGGACCAACCCCCTTTTCAGCATTTGTTGTTGTAGTAAATTCACTTTTCAGCACAAGTGACGATCTCGTCCAGAATTTTTTCCTTGTATTGATATTTGAGTAGATTAGTATAGGCTTGAACACGTGTCCTTGTCTACTTGAGTCGGCTCATGCGGCACCAAGCGATTGAACTTGCACATCAAGTTAATGCGATGCATGGCACAACTTGTAGACATGGCACTAACATCGATCTCCTTATCAAGGTCTTGAGTGGTTGCATACTGATCTTCATTAAATTCTTCCAGGTGGGCCTCATCAACATCAGTAGGCCACCCAGAGCACTCTGCTTCTTGAATGTCATAGTCCTTGTTTTTGAACTTATTGTACCAAACTGTCACAGTGTCATATTATACAACATTAGTACATAAAGCTGCACTCATGATTTGGTGATATTCTGTAACTGACTTTTTGCAACATAACTGGAAGTAAATGATGGTTCTAATCTGGTATTATAATAGCTTCATTTCAGACACCTTGTACTTAATGATAATGATGTTTTTTTACAAATTTCACAACACAGTGTTCTAAAGCAAGTCTCTTTCTTTAAAATGCCTAAAATTATTTGACAAAATATGATTAATCGTGCCAACGATTGATCATGCTATTTGCACAGATGATATTTGCGGTGGCAGGAACTTCATTGAAACCTGATGTATTCCATCTAATTGTTGAAGCCAAGGGGAAAAAATAACAACAGTGGTTCTGTGTCAAATTCAGCTGCATTAAAAACTTAACTTGAACTGTCTGATTAATATGTATCTGAAATATATGTGAAATTAAATTTACTAATCCAGTTCCATTGCCTCATCCATTTCCATGCCATCAGTTCCATTGCTTTAGCTTTTTTTTTACCTTGTTAATCATGTAAAGTTAGGTTAAAATTCAGTTTTGTAATTGTTATCTCACCTCATTGTGCTCCTTAGTCCTGATTTATTGTAAGCAATAAAGAAATAGGAAATGTTCTTATATTAAATCAGAGTTTTTAATTATTATTTGAACAGTCATACTCATAAATTCTTGGTGATTACGTCTTAATCTACTTACCAGCAACCAAGTGGTAAATTAACACTGATAGTTATACCTGTGTTCAAATCTAGCTAGACACACCGACCTGAGGTTCCTCCTATTTACCAGGCTGGATAACAAACTTTTCCATCTTGGCGAGAAAGAGAAAGCGCTCCCACTTTTGGCGCATTTATCGCAGACACTGGCTGAATGTCTGCTTTTTTTTTAAAGATTGATTTTATTGATGTGTGGATTCCGTGCATATAAACTTTTCAGATAATTTATTTGTTCTCAAATAGAATGTAGACGTTTTCACTTAATTATTAATTTCACGTATACTTTGTAAAACATGTTCAAAATAACTTATGGGTGTTTTAGTTTAGTTAGCAGAGTAAAACAAATAAGATATGAATAAAAAACGTTCAATAGTGTCAAATGGGGAAATAGTTAAAGTGTGGGGTGTGCAAATAAGTTTATCTTAATATTTTAACAAAACTTTCAATAAAAGCACTGTAAATTCATACTCAAAAATAACTATAGAACAGCTTTAGCTTTAATTTGATGAGATTAAATTTTTTTAAAGTATTGAATTCAGGAAATGATTTTGACTTGGCCTTTGAAATTCATCATGCAGATTTGTTTGATTGTTATCCATGCATTAGAAACACGTCAGTTATTTTATGAAAAATACACATGCAGAGTTTTCACAAATTAATGTGCTTATCTGAATGTGTCTGCATTCATTGGTAAATTTTTACTGTATTGCCAAATTCAATAATACTGTGATTGCAAATATATAGTACTTGCACAATCCTTTCAATTATTGAAAGCAAATTATATATATTTTGTCCCACAGTATTCTGTTTATTCTGTTCACTTCAGACCTCAATGTCAAAATTCTTGAAATTATTTTAACCAAGACACCATAGTGGGAAACATGCATAAACAACTCATCTAGCTCTTTAACAATAGTGATTATAAAGTAAGTAAACAAATTGGAAGTAATGTCAACAATATTCAAACTCATTATGTGACATATATCTTAAGCAAACATTCAGATTTTAACTTGCGTTCCTGAATTATTATTTATCTTTTAATAAATTTCAATATGCTAATGATATTCATATTATATTACTATAGTTTCCACAATTAGCACAGGAAAACAAAATCTATGTATTAAATTAGAAGCGAAATTTCTTTTCTATATTCAAAACATCCACATTGGCAATGGGTACATTAACCCTAGACCAATTTAATTACAGCCATTATGACAGAAATTAGCAGATACTTAGGTTATTGTACAGAAGAATTTCACTTTACTTGCACATTATAAACATTTGAGAAGATATAAACTCTAAATGAAGGAGTAAATAATATTATACTTACTAGGTAAAGTTGAGCATCTGAACCGGGTTCCCAATTATCTCTTTGGCAGTTATTTTCCCAAATTTTTCTTTTTATTCATTTTAGGAAATTTTACCAATATATAACTTTTCTGTGAGTTATTTGAGCAATTAATAGCTGCACATCTGCCCATTTTGCGCAAGAAGTTGTTGCACCGCTAACCAGCCGCCATTAATATTCCCACTTGGGCTCGCAAATGGCGGATGATTCAGCCTGGTATATAGGAGCCTACATTGACCGTATGGGAGATTTCAAGATTCTCCCCATATGTAACATGACTATGATCCATCCATGAAGGCACCCTTTCCCAGTTAACCGTCAAGTGCTTTGCTATAAAGTAAATAATACAATGCAGCCTAGTGTCTAATCTAGTATTGTTGTAAAGTATATTTTTTAAAAATTTCTTTCATGTTTAATTTTTCCTGGCATCATATCGTATTAAAATCAGATCGAATACAGTGAATGCTTCTTTTGGGGTTATTTTTAACTTTAAATCATTTTCCTAAAGCTATAAAATAAAAAGTTCAATAAGTTTTAAATAAATTCACAATTTATGTAATTTTATTTTTAAAAGCTACATTTTCAGATGGTGATTCTTTTAATTATACGATATACTCATAGAAGAACAAAAAAGAGGAAAATGTGCTCATAAATTTAAATAAATGCATAGTTATTTGTTATTCAGTACTTTATGATTTTAGCAACTATGTGAAATTGAAGTTTTTTTCTAATTTTTATAGCTTAGTATAAAAGGTTATAATGATAAGCAGCATGTTCTCCTTCAGAAGATTATTGAAAGGTTGACAAATTTTGAGATTGAGCCAAAGCGATTTGAAATTCTGAAAGAAGAAGTAAGTTTCCAAAATCATTGATTATGTATTACTTTTAACATGTATGAATCAGTAGTAATGCATTACATGTCATCTATATGAAACCAATACATTAATGTATTATATTCTACAATGATACTTTTTTTTGGTAGCTTCGTAGGTGCCTGAGAAATTTTAGAGCGGAGCAACCTCATCGTCATGCTATTTATTACACTTCTTTGTTGATTGCTGAAAGAATATGGTCTAATGATGAATTACTAAATTGTGTTGATGGTGAGAAAATTTTCCCTTAGTATAATAATATATTTTTGGAAAACCGCTCCTTTCAGGCCTTATTTTGAATGATTTAAATACCTTTTCATTCTTTCTTCAGAGTAGAGCTTCATTTTGCTACTTTCAATATCTAGGCATATCATAATAAAAATTAAAAAAGATTTAACTATTCTGATTTTACCTGCATCACAGGTTTTTATAATTGCTTGTGAAGATGCCTATGTATGTAAAATAATAATGGTAAACTGTATGGATAATATTTTAGTAAGAGCTGCATTTATAACTCAAATGTTTATTTTTTGGTTAGATCTTCAAAAGGAGGGAAAATATTTTGAATTATTTCCATATTGAGTCGTTTTCTTAACATTAAGTTATATAAATTGAAGTATTGTCCAATTTATAAATTGTTTTTACTAAAACTTGAAACTGTTGGAAAGTTGTTTTGCATTAAAAGTTTTTAAAGTAATGTTTTTCCTATGTATATATTCTTCACATGTAAAAGAGCTGGATATTATTAAGTATTTCTGCATTACATGGGTATCTATCATAGTCAAAATGGAATTTAGACGATTCTTCAATTTAATAATAATTGTATAGTCCTTAAAATTAAATTAAGATTTCACTATTTATTTTTCGGAAATTTCTTAAATTTTTTGTCCAGATACTTAGTGGCATGAGTAAGTAGAAAATTTTAAAATATGTATTGTATTTCTTAACTGAAACTGTAGAAAAAGAGACTTGACTGTATAAAGGGGGGGATCATTTATGTATGAAAAGTAGTTTTTAATACTAATTTTTCAAAAAAAAAATTATTTTGCTAAATTCAAATTTAGTTTGTTTTGAAATTTTCCAACCAGAATGATTGAAATTGGATTGTGCAAAATATTGCTTGCTATTGCTTGAACTATGAGAAATTAGAATGTTGTATCTGACCATGGGTCGTGCAGCTAAGAACATAAACATATATACATGATTCATAAGAATTTGGTAGATTATAAAATAGGGAGGATAAGTCTTAATTCATTCAAAAGGGATTTTTAATGTAATTTTATTTAAATACTTTTAAGAAAATGCACATCAGAGGGCAGAACAGGTTTTTTTTTTTTTTT
>KK120914.1:497802-529857 GCA_000611955.2 Stegodyphus mimosarum | reverse complement strand
AATTTAAAAGGGGTGTAGAGTCCTATAAAGAATCATTCTAATAGGACTAGTAATTCTATTCACATACTATTAACTGTGAACAGACAGCTAATTTCTCAAACACTGTGTTTCTCTATTCTCTTCTGGACTGATTAAATTAATTTACCAAAGCAATAGTCAGGGCCATTCTATCTTACTTAAAGGGTATAATCTAATTTACTCGTAAACTTTTGTGTTTCTGTTTGTAAAAAGATTAAACTGCAGTAAGCATTTTATGGATTTATGGTATTGCAGATTATTCAAATATTATTATACATCCACTGAAACATGGTGAGCTATTTGAAGTTCTCATATGTTATTTGAAACTGCTGATGAATTTTTTAACTGAATTGATATGCTAAGTACTGGATTAACTTTTAGACTTAATAATGTCATTATGTCTTTTACAAATTGCGTTAAAACAGTAAAGAGGTTTTCAATTGCAATTTTCAAAATTTTGGCATATTTATCAAATACAGTTAAAAATAAAATGCATAATGACAACAGAAAATAACTAAAACAAAAAAGTAATTGCATGTGTAATTTTTCATCAGGAAGCAGGAATTAAATGTGCAGTTCGACTTTATCTGGTTTGTATAGTAGTTCCATAAGCTTAATTTATAACTTGGCTAGAAATTTAATTTAGTTTACAAATACATTGAATTCAATTAATAAATTAGCTTATTTATAATCATATTCATTCTGCTTCTTAACAGAAGAAAAGAATTCAATAAAAATGGTGTATTAGAATTAGTGAAACATATGCATAATACATAAATGAGATTGTGAACTGAACTGAACTATTAACTGAACCTTTAAGCACAAGTAAAGCATAATTGATTACTTTTGATTTGTTTAAATAATATTTCCCTATTATAACTCTAAATGTACACTGTGTCCAGAAAAGTCATTATATGCTTTTTATTTTCAAAACCATTAGTCATAGACACTTCCTATTGCAAAAATGTTGTAATTTTTATATTTTTTGAATAATTTTTTTCTGGTCTTACTTTAAATATACACTATGTCCATAAAGATCATTACATGGCTTTTATTTTCAAAACCATTAGTCATAGATATATACTTTCAATTGCAAAAATGTTTTTAATATTCATATTTAGCATTATTTTTAAATTTAAAAGGTCTATTTTCTGACAATTTTATTTACAATATTATTACCATACACAAAGGCCCTTAGTAAAAAAGTGAAGTGTTTACATTTTTATTTAACTAAAAATAAAATAATTTAGCAAAAGATTTCTGAAGTTAAGAGATGAGCATTTATATGCATATTACCATGAAAAGTATTAATGAATGTAATTTTTTCCAAACAACAGTTTTATTCATGGAATCTGTTGCATAAATTAAAAGAATTTCTAGTTTAATGAATTTTTAGATTAGCTCAGAATTGACAAAAAGGTTCTTAATTTTTCTTATCTGACCTTTCTGCCCATTTTTTATTTTTAATGACTGCCATTTTGAGTGTGAATTGACATTTTAGAAGAATATTTTTTGGAGATGCATTGACGAATATGTATTTTGTGGATTATCATTTGCGTTCTGTCATACTTCTTAGTTTTAGCAGTGGATACTGAAGCTTTGGGCATGAGGCTATATCTTTATTGAAACATAAACATTTCGAAATTATTTCTTTTTTGCGAATGAAAAGTTCGTAAAATATTAAATCAGAAACAACTTTCACCTTTTTGGGATGTGTGTTCTTTTATTACTAGACATTAAATTTGGTGACTTATTAACATTTTGGGAATTTCAAGATTAGTTTGCATGCAAATTTTTTTATGAATATTTTAAGAATGAATGAATATTTTTTTATGAATAATATTGAAAAAAACTGACTATTGTAAAATAGTAATTGAAGAGTTAGGTTTGGGGTCAACTTTCCCTTAAAAAGATCTGTCTCCTGCCTGCTCAAGAATTATTCACTTTATGCAGTTAATTTAGTCTTAAAAAATTCTCTAAAATTTTTAGGACTAATTTATGGATTATTAAGTATTTTTTTCATGTATTTGGATGCTTGCAATTGATTTACTTATGTTTTCTGAATTTGAATGATATTGCAAATTATTTCACAGAAATATTAATCTTTTATTTGTTTACAATTAAATTTTCATAATTTAAAATTTAAATTAGCTTTATATGAATGTGATAATGTTTTTGTATTTGTTAACATATTAAAATTATATTTAAGAAATAACATTAAAATAAAACACTTTTATTTTCTCCTGTGATGTTTTAAAGTGACGTTACTTTCTATCTTGGTGACTTAAAAATATTTTGATTGTGAAAAAATATGGTCATAAATTTTTCACACACGGTTTCCAAAACATTTCTTAGAAAAGTAGAAGAGCTGCTGTACTTTTTAAAATTCATGTAGTTTCTCTTATGTTTTTCCATGATAAGAGTTTTTCCCATGTAATTGTTTCAGGATGTTCGAGTGTGTATCAGTTTTCTCTTAAAAATTTTCTGTACACTTTTCCTTTCTGAATTTTTTCCCTCCAAGGAAAGTCTTCTAGGTCTTTCTTCCTACAGAGTTCATATGAATAATTTTTCTTTCAGGTTTTGGGCACTTCATTTCAGAAGGTTTAGAAGGATTTGAAGGCAAGATTTATTAACCTACAATTCCAAAAGATTTCAGAAAATGTGACAAATCGAAAATGTCCTCATGATATTAACATTTAATAGATGTGTGTTCTTAGGAAATTTACAATGAAGTTTTTATTTTTGAGAATTTTTTCAAGAACTGTGAAACTGATTTATTCTCTTTTTCGATCCTAAAAGTCTTTCTCTTAACATGTTTATCGTCTGTTTATTTTCTTATCTTTCTGCTAGACTTGTACTGGAATAATTTCAAAAGTTGTTCTAATCTTGTCACATGGACTGGTATTTGTAGAAAGAAATTTTTCTATTAATAAGGAAATTGAAAGTGAACAATTGAAAACAGAGGTCGCCAACGTTTTTGTCCCTAAGAGCACATTCTAGAATATCTATCGGACGGCGGGTATCATTTACTTTTTCAAGATGGATTTATAGTTGTAGACAGGGAATACATGCACGTAAAAAAAAGGTTGGTCATATTTCACTTTGTGCTGGTACCTGTGTTTGATGCAATTTCTGTTTCATTAAAAATGAGAAAACCTTCACATCGAATTTTATTGACAACAAACATTTTTATTGCAATCCCATAACGGCGGGCACATGTTAAGCGATCGACGAGTGCCCATGGTACTTGTGGGCATAGATTTGAGAACCCCTGATTTAAAAGATTCATCTTATATGTCTCGGTGCACTGCACATAAGGTTAGGTGCACAATGCATAAGGCACTTTAAATTCAGTTGCCCAATGCTTGTTCTAAATTCGAAAAATTTTGCCGTTCATAAATTTTGTTGCTCAGTGCTTCACTAAATTCTAAAATTTCTGTCACACTATCTCTAGCTTCTGCCCTGATCTTATATTCTCAATATATATACAGTACAAAGTCCGAAATCTGGACTCGGCAGAACTTCAGCGATTGCAGATTTGAGATTTTTCTGGATATTAGATCATCAGTTTAAATCTAGTAAGAATGCATGTAGAAATCTAGTAGCAATTTAAATCTAGTAGCATGTAGAAATTATAAAATTAAAAATATGAAAATGCTAATACATTTTTGTGCTAATACTTTCTCTTCAATTCTACAGATGGCTATAATCACTTGTTCAGTTACAAAGTCCCACTGTTCAAGTCCTGTAGTTGCTGTGTCGAGAATTCTGACTAATTTGTCGATCAAAATTTTTTCGCTTTCAATAACCTGTCTATCACTTTCTTCACTTCGGTAACGGTTTTTTCTTGATCTAGCACTATACTACAGATTTTGCTGTCCGTTAATTCACTGATGATTGGAGCATTGTGGTCGCAATGAAAAACTTTGTTATATCATCTTCATTTATTACCGCTTCTCCACATTTCTTTACAAAATCCATTAATTGGAAAATTTCACCTGTGGTTTGCAATATCCAAAAGCCTTCAAATTCACGGCTATCATCTTCATCATCCTTACCATGAAATATGGTATTTGACCATAAGTTATGCCAAACATTTTTTAAAGTATCTGGAAGCACATCCTCCCACAAACTTGCAATGCTCCACACTGCAAATTTGATGCTAAAATATTAAAAAAATTCTTGAAACATCTTGCCGGCATTCAAGTAATTTAACATGGAGTTTAAAAATACGACTTTATATTTGAACTTCAGCGTGCACACTATTCTGATATCCATAGGCTGAATGAAGGACTTGAAGGAAAGAATAATACGGATACATTATCTTTCATTAAAACTTTAAGTGCAATATGAGCCTAACAGTTATCTACAATCAGGACAATTTTTGCATCGCCCAACCGAATTCAAATTTTCCCGAGCCTAGGTTATGAAATGATTTCCAAACCAAACATACATTAACACTTGTGTCATCCGTGCTCTTTTATTTGCATTATATATAACGGGAAAAGCTTTACTCCTTTAAATGCTCTAGGACGCATATTTTTTCTGATTACGAAAAGTTTACACTTGTACGTTCCTGCAGCATTTGCACCTGCTTAAATTGTTAGTCTAGCTTTGGAGTATTTGATACCAGTTGGAGCCTTTTCTGTAGAGGTTGCCAAGGTGTTTCGTGGTACATATTGCCAGAAAAGACCACTCTCATCAGCTTTGTAAATTTATCCTGGAGATAACATTTCACTATTAATGAGTTTGATGAATTCATCTTCATATAGTTCAGCAGCTTCAATATCAACTGAAGCATTTTCAACTGAAAATTTTAATTTCATTATACCACAGCGATTTTAAAATTTGGTTAACCAGGCTATGTAATATGTTCACTCAGGTTTAAGATCATTTCTTCATTAAATATTCTGGCTTGAGCCATTAGCATTGGACCCATCAATGGCACACCCTCGCTGCATCTGTCTAACCATTCAATCATCACTTTGTCATGATCGTCACTTTTAGTGTAGCGAATAATTTTTATGTCATTCACTGCGAGTGGGGTGTCGGAATCCACAAAAATTCATGAAGTCCCTTTTACTGTTATGTCATATATAGTTGACTTTGCAATGCCATACTCCTCACATAATTTTGAGACAAATAAACCTATATCCATTTTTTGCAGCAATTCCACTTTTTGTTTACTAGACATCGAAACATGCTTTCACTTTGTAGATCCTGTTGCAGCTCCGGAATTAGAAACTCCTTTCGACATAATCGAAATTTCAAACTTTAGTTTTCATAAAATTGCTGTAATTATAACAGCCTACAGAAAATACTAAGCTGGATCAAATCAGAAAGTTAAAGAACAGCTTATGTTAACTGAAATTCTTTGAAAATCTGTAAAGTATAATTTTATCCTAGCTTAACAGCATCCACTATGCATGATTGGCTACGTAGCATTGCGATGAAATGTTCATTAAATTTTGCCTTGGTTCTATCACGCACTGAGACAATTAAGCCTGAATTGTATTAATTTAGTTTTTTTTTTATACTTACGTCTAATTCTTGCAGATGCTTATCTGACTCCTGAATAAATAAATTTCTACATATACTTAAGCTTACTGAGGGCAGGCACCAGATATTTTGCTGCCTGATGCAGTCTCTGTGGATCCTAAATTCTGCTATCAAGCGCCTCCCTAAGTTCTAAAATTTTGCCATCGTTTAATTTTGGGTCCCAGTGCTGCTCCTAAATTCTAAAAATTTTATCATCCCTTAATTTTGTTACTCGGTGCTCCTCTAAATTTTGACACCCAGTGCGGCCATACGAGCTCTGGCGCCGCTATTTCCTTGTCATTTAGTGCATTTAACTTAAATCTGTGATCATCGCCAAGCGTAATGGCAATATAAAAGGTTTCCATACTCTTTGTTATTCAGTTACTAATATAAAAAAAAAATGTTTAGGGATCGCTGCATGAGTCATTACTCAAGTTGGCATGTGTTGATAAATATACCATGATGAAAGCAAAATGTAATAAATAATGATTTCCCAGGTTGGCACCGGGGATATAAAATATTAGATAATATTTTTGAGATGTATGCCAAGCAGATACGCAGCTATGGAGCAAATTATTAATCACACAAATCTATGCTAAAATGATTGTTTCTTCATTAACAAGGTGTTTTATGTAGTGCCAAAGTGAAATTAAGAATTGGTATTCACCACGTTTTCTTACGGGAAAAAAAATCAAATGCGCATGCCTAAAGCATAAAAAAAAATTCCTAGAAATTTTTTTGTTGATGGCTTTAAGGTCCGGATTTTAGATTAGCCCGGGTATTGGACTTCCGGATCTCAAACTTTGTACTGTATTATTAAAGAAATAAAATTAGCAATTTCTTCAGTATGTTCAGTATGTTCTTTAGAATAGGAGAAGCCTTAATTAAATCTGAAAATTCTAAAATGAAGATTTTTTAATTGAAACAAGTAAACTTAGAAAAGATGTTAAAGAGAAAGAAATTGTCAGTTTCCTGAAATATCTGAAGAATGTTTAAATTAAAAAGATGCCTAATTATTTTGTTGTGTTTTGTTGCTACAAAACATGAAGGCTTTTAGCTTTTATTCTTTAATTATCCTAATATTTTAGAATCAGTGTTATAAATCATGACTGTTATAAAATGGTCTTAGATTGTGATTTTAATAGTGCTTTTTGGTGGATATTTTTTTTAAATAAAAAAGTCCGTAGTAAACATGTAAACCTATATTGTAGAAGCACCCAGGAGGAATGCAGTCAGCCTGTTATCTATAGAGTATTTAGTTTCAGTTTATGAGTGTAAATAGCTATTTTTGTCCAAATTTTAGTATTTATCAGCTTTTTCTACACTTTTTGATGCTTAATTTATCAAACACATTAAAAAAGTCATCTAAATGAATATCTCAAGTTTTGATAAAGAGGAGAAAGGTTTTTTTTTTAAATCAAATGGCGGGCACTTGCCTTTTTTCACTCCTAAGGCCAGAAGTGATGGCTATTTTGTTGTGGAAGCACCTAACAAGCGGCCACCGTTACTTCGTATGAAGGGACAGACACTTTACATGCACGCCTTCTCCGGGATCTAAACTCGAGCCCTTCTGTATCGCAATCTGCTCTCCTAACCACTATACCATCTGGGCGGCAGGTGAAAGGGGTGCATATGGCAGTAAAGGGTTGGGAATCCTTTCTATAGTCCCTAAGGGTATTTAATGACATAATTTAATTATTTGTAATTAACTGCTCACCCTTAGAATTATCTGCATGTGTTAAAGTTAATTATCACCTTTCCTTAATCCTTATCATGGAGTAAAAATACAACACAAAAATGTAAAAAATTAACATAAAACTTTATTCCGTACAGCTAATGAGACTTAAATAATATAAAACAACGTATCACCTCTGGTGCTACATTGACTTATTGGAACTTTATATTAATTACTGTATATTAACTGGGTTACAACTCCAGCAAATGTATGCAAACCTACGGCACTACCTGGATCAAATAGATAAAGTATAACTATCTTTCAACACTTGCTAACTATGCCAATGTCAAGTGTTTGCATCTGGATGAGCAGCTCTCTCTGTGTAAGCAAGCCTGGCTGCGGCAGCAGCAAAGCTTTTATTATGATTCATACTGATTATTATTTTACTTCAATCTAACTTATGCCTCTTGACATAAAATATGCATGGACTTTGGGACTGAACTAGAGCATAGTGAAATGAGTCATGTTAGTAAAACTTAAAAGTCACTAATCTTCTTTAAGATGCATAGGACTGCAAAGAATTTTATAATTTAATGCTAATTACTTCAAAAATTCTATGAAGCTGAATTTATTCTTGAATTTATTTTATACGTAAGTTAAATATTAGATTATGTTTAATAATAATGCATCCTGCTTACAAATTATTAGAATGGTATTACGAAAGTGAAGTTCGGGTGTAGATATTTGCTTTAGTTTATTCAATTCCTGCTTGCTGATAGCTCATTAATTTTTTCATTTATGGTCCTTAAAAGTACTTAATTTCCATGTGCAGAAATGTAGAGATCCATCCTGACAGAACATCCTGAAAACAGACGAGGTCTGACATCCTGTGTTTACCTATTCAGGGGTGCAGTTGGCCATCAGCTCATTTTTATTAAACTTTTTTATTCAGTGCAATGTATCAAATATTCCAGGGAATGGACCTGTGTTAATGGAAAAGACTTAACAAACAGCATTGCAGGTGAATATGAAAGGCAACTGTTTGCCAAGTGAATGGCAATATAAGTTAAATTACAGCGTGGAATGTCATATCATACCATAAGTGGAGAATCCAAAGATATATCAGCCAAATTTGCAGAATATACAGAATGAAGGGAAAAGTTTAACAAATCTGAGTTCTCTAAGTTTTTATTCTTGGTTCAGTAAAATTACTCCATAAGTTTCTTGCAAAATTTAATATCTAGGCACAATTTAAAGTGGGGGAATCTAAATGTGGAAAGAAATTGGTGTATTACTTCAGTAAAGTACAGGTTTTTTGTTACCAGCATACACATATTAGAACAGTGTTATATATAAATGTAATATGTATTCTAAGTCATGCTTTTTAGACATGAAAAATTCAGATTGAATTTCATCATTCAGCCGAATAGGATGGAAGATGTACAGCTAGCCCCTTCTGTTTTTTTGACTGGGCGTGTATCTCTAACAATGTCTGCAAAAAATATGAAAAATAAGCAAGCATGATCTTCGTCATGTATCAGTTGAAGGATATACAGCACTAAAGGATTCCCATTGAAAATTAGAGTAGAGTAATTAAAGGGATGTTTCAAATATTACTTGATTGTGTGTATTCATGTATATTTATCATCTCAGTGCCAAATTCAAGAATCAACTGAATAGTTGTTTCAAGGAAAATGAATTTAAACGTAGAAGTTGAAGAGAATTGCCAATGTTCATGAATTTTTTAATAATTTTTACAAAAATATGTAATAACTTTATAATTTTGTGTGCAAGATTCACTTTTTATGAATTTTGCTATTTTTTTGTAAAAGTGCTAGAAATTTTGATAGTTTGATTATTTATCTCATAATGTCATATTTTAGAGCATATTCTGGCAGATATTTGAGTTGTCATTTGAAATTGTCTTTATTATTACATCAAAAACAAATGTTCTCTGCTTTTGTAAATATGAATCCTATTTCGTGTGTGTGGGGAGGAGGGACTAATCCTGGTTTCTTAAAGCTGTCTGTACCTGTAAGCTGACAGCCCTCCTGCTTTGTCATAATCCTGTTTTACCAGTTTTAAGAGCAATTTTTGTACACAAAACTTTGATTAGATTTTTAACTTTTACGACAATTTTTTACAAATATAACATTATTATGATATTAATGAAAGCATATTTTTTTTTTAGAAAATTAAGGTTAAAACTTTTTTATTTCTGTGTGCCATGTTTCAAAATGTGTTTACTTTTCATTCTGGTAAATTTTGAATAGTATTATTTTAAAATGAGAGAAATAATAAATATTATAAAGCACAGTTTCAATACAGTTTTTTAACAAAAGTTTAAAAAAAAGTATTGTAAATGTGTTACAATTTCATTTGTCTAATTTTCCATTTTTTTTATCATAAGTGCTTCTCTGCATGTTATTGTTTCAATTGAATTGATCAGATAATTCTAATAGCTGGACAAAAATGGTCTGGAGAAGGGTCAGGAGTCGCTACCAACAGCTCTCTTTTAACTTAAGAGAACTGTGTTCTTCATACTTTAATTAATTTGCATCTAGTGAGAGCTGATAAAAGAAGTGATAGTAAAAATAATTAGAAAATGGGTTAATGAATATGACACATTACACATTTTTTAATTTTGGGTAATAATATCTGAGAGAAATTTAATGAAATTGTTAATAAAGGTAGCATTCCTCTTTTAACACTGCACTAGTGTAAAAGTTGTGGGGAAATTAATTGTGCATTCAGTGTTTAATTATGTAGCATTATTTAATTTGGCAAAATAAAATCTAAAATATATGTAGCTCACCTCTCAGTCTGCAGACTCTGACTGATGTATTCAGTGAGCTTCACGTTTATCAAAAGAACCAGTTAGTCCAGTAAAAATGTACCTGATATCTTAGTAGCAATGCTTGTTGTTTGTTCATTTTCTTGCACCAAGCCTTTGATACTGTCTAATTCTTGGTTTTTGTATTTTCCTTATGCATTTTAATAAACCTTGCTTGGTCTAATGGAAACATCTGATTTATTTATCCCTTAACAGGGAACAACTGTATGGAGTAATAATTACAGTAATTGTATGTTTGTGAAATGTATTTATAAAATGCCCTTTTATTTATTAAATGTTTGCAGATACAGACTATGTAATTTTTTTTTATTTGTATAGAAATAACCATTGACGGTGTACATGAAATGATACCAAGATTGTTATCAAGGGTCCACATAGAAGCTTTAATGCATGGAAATTTAACTAAAAAGGTACCTTAAGATTCTACATATTTTGAAAAATATGATGAAGAATTTCTAACTGTAAAAAGAAACTTCTCTAATTCCACACAGCGTATTTCTGGGGAGTATGCATATGTATAAAATTAATCAGAAAAACAGGCTTAAACTGGCCTAGATTTTGAGTAACATTTTATCATTAGAGTTTCATTTAAAATCTACACCAATCTAAAGCTGCTTTTTGCCTTTTTTCTAATTGTGTATTTTACTGTAGTACATTTATATAAAATAAGATGCTAGGATTTTAACTAACTAATAATGAGGGTTTGAAATTTGTTCATATTTGTTCTAATTTGTCTTTTTCATTATACCACCATAGCCCCCCCCAAAAAAATTTTAAGGGTATATAAAATTTGAATACTGCTCTTTGAAACAATTTAATTTCCATATAGCCAGCTAATTTTATTGTGTAATTATTTTAGAATTTAAGCAAAGGCTAAAATATGTAAAAGTAAAATAATGTGTTTATTTTATACTATTGTCGTTCAGCCTTGTGTGCCCATATTCATTAAATGTTTATTTTGTGAATCTGTGTGTTTTTGTTTAAGCAAAGGCTAAAATAATAAAAAATAAAATAACTTTTTTATTTTATACTATTGTCGTTCAACCATGTGTGCTCATAAAGCATTTTGACTGAATTTGGAAAAGTGATCCCTCGCATTTCACCTCTACAATTTCCATCTTGCAATGAACTTCTGTATAGATAATGAGCAGGTTACAATACTGCAATTAATGCACTTAATTTTTTACTAATTCTAATTATTTTTTTTTCAATAAATGAGTGTAAGGTATTTTTTAAAGCTTTTAGGTAGTGCGCAGTGACCCTCAAGTAATCAATCACATTATGATTTTGAAGATCATGGACCTTTTGATTCTACCAGAAGTTGCAGCATCCTTGTTTCTTTGATCACCTGAATTACTGGTAATTAATTGCATAATTTTAAACAAGGAATGTTTGAGAATAAAGTAGCTCACATTTCCTGAAATCCTCTGTGCCGTTCATATGTTCATGACCACTCAGTGGTCATATGTAAACATTCCGTAATTTATTAGCAAAAATGCGTAATTGCTGGCCCTTCCATTATCTTCTTTGAATATCTGTAATTTCAGAGTAGTTTGCAATCACCATAACTGAGGAGGAAAAATCATTAGCTTCAACCAAATCATCAAGTATTTGAATAATATTAGCAGGATTAATAGGTGCCAAGTCTGGAGTCATTCAGGCCCAATGAGCAGATTTTATTTATATTTATATTTTCTAAACCTTATATCCAAGCTTGCCTTTTGCAAGTAGAGTGAAACACTTGGGGCATTTGCTGAAATAAGTCTTTTTTCTTTTTTTCATTGTACACAGGAAATCAATCAATCAAGAAGCAAAGCTGATACGTGGATTTGCATTGCTAATAATGAGGTGTTAAAAACAGGCACTACCTCCTGAAATCAGAGAATGTGTCCTCCTCTTAATGTTTGTGGACTACACCCATGTAATCAAGTTATGTATTCTTTCCACCATGAAAGTTTTAACAGTTCTAATCAAGCCGTTTAGATAGGAAAGATAACTCTAAAGGCACACTGAAGGAGACAGATTAATTTTAAAGCTACATGACAGTTTGTACGCAAATAAAATTTTGAAAATTTATCCTGAAAATTTACAGTTTAAGTAATCAAGAGTTTAGCATGAAATCTCCATTTAAAGGAGGACTTTAAAAAAAATTTTAGTTATTAAGCGTTGACTACATTTTTAATTTTGTACCTTATTTATTACTGACACTGGATGAAATGCTATGGGCTCAGTTTTACTAAAAGTTATTGTTTAGGAATGCTTTTCCAAAATAAAGGTGCCTTACATTTACTGTATGCATAATTTATTAATGAAACTTTAATGTTATTTCAAAAGTTTTGATTTTAGAATATTTGCTAGGGGATTTATTAAATCATCCTTTGCGAGATTCATATAACAAATTTATCAAGAATTATTTAGTTCTTAAGTATTTTAGGGAAGGTTTTGAATAGAGATTACTTTTTTGAATAATCACTTAAAAGTATGATGCCGTATTAGCTGAATAATTCATTAAGAGCAGAATTCTTAGAGGGATGGTATAAAGTTTAGTATAAAACATATTCATTTATTACAGCGTAGTATCTCTATACTGACACATTACACTGAACTTCCTTTCTAGTTTTTAAATAATCAGTAAGCTGTAAATAAGTCAGAACTGAGTAATTTCATACTGTTTTAATTTATTCAGTTATGTAAGCTATGCTTACGTATTACTTTGCATTCAAAATTTAGGTGATGTACATGTTTATGTATCATATCTTTAAATGTAAAAAATGTTAAAGTACTACATGAATTGAAGTAAACCATATTTTAATGCATTTCTAAATACATACATATTTATGTTTTAGCATGCTTTGCATCTCATGAATATAGTTGAAAATGCACTAAAATCAAATATGAATACTAAGCATTTAATGCCAAGTCAGCTGAGTAGAGATAGAGAAATTCAGCTTTCAGATGGTAAGAAATTTATATATATTTTTAACTTTCAAAATATATTTGAACTTGGATGTATTTGTACTTTTATGAGCTGTTTGTGGCAGGAAGAAAATCATAATTTAAAATACTTACAGCTCAAATGTGAATAATGTAAGACATATTTTATGCATTTCATTGCTGAAAAAAAGGGGGAAAAGTTGGGATGCAAGAGGTTTCTTTGATACAGGTGATTAATCCAGATTTCTTCTACTTCATGACGAGAAAGTATTGTGCTTTTTTTTTCTGCGATTGATATCAATCTCAGTATCTTACAGTATGATCTTCAAAGTATGGTTGTGATCACCTAGGAAATAGATGATATGCTCTATAATAGAATTTTAGTTTTCATTCACTAATGTTCCTATAGAATTAAAAAGCTAAACCATTGTGCAATGGATGTTACTTCTGAAATTGAAAGCTCTGTAGAAGTAATCAATTTTTTTCCTTATCACTTCTGTAATCTCATATTATTTTGATATGTGTTAAGAAGTATAGAAAAATCTTGGTTAGTTAAGCACAGTTATGAATTTTGTGACAGTGAGTAGGAATTGTTTAAATTTGTTGATAGGCTTTCATCATCATTCTGTGAAAAAGGAAAACACTCATCAACTGTTACCACTGTGTTTGTGTGGGTGGGAAAGTAAATATTTCTGAGAACATCATAGTCAGATTCTCCAATGAACATCAGGTGCAGCTGTGGATTATTTGGCATCCATCAGCCATTGAGCACAAAGCAAGATCGGTGTGATTTTCACTTTGTTAATGAAATTACTTAAGAATTTGCAATATTTTGTCTTAATTATGTCTTTGAAAAGGTAAACTACTCATTTACTTTTCACAAATGTATGAAGAGATTTTTCTTGTATTTTTCCATCAAGAAAATGTAATACATTTGTAATATGTATGATTTGCCATTGAGATTTTTTTAATTTCACATGGTGGGATTGCCGATGTAGTAAAACATATGTGCACAAAGATAGTGTAAGTTGTTTAAAACAAATGGATAAGTTTCTTGTATGGAAACAAAGGACCAGGATGTTATTAATGTAAAATACCAGTTTTCTGCCTTTTTTACTTGGCTACAGTCTGACACTGAATGTCTCGAATTGTGAGCTCTTATTTATAAAAATATTTCTTTATAGCAAGAGAAACCTATAAAAAAATGGGTATAAAAAATAAATCTGCTGTTGATTGAATTGGAACAGCTGCTTTCTGCCTTTCTGTGGATGAAAATGCTTAACACCAATTTGATTCTTACTTTTTAGAACCTTCTGGCTTCAAAAATTGAGTATAGTTTCATTTGTGCGCCGACTTTCAAAAGAGATTCATTTAGTTATCTTTAAAAATGCAGCTAATTATTAAAACTTTGGGATAAAATTAAACTCCTTGAAGTAATTATTTAGCCCTTGATGCAAGCAATGTGCCAGCAATGGTTGGCTTTGAAGACTGGTGTTGCAACCACCTTAAAAAAAAAGAAAACTGAGCTTTGAAGATTATGGAGTATGCTTGCCATCTTCCAAATTTAGTAGCAGAAAAAAGTGCAGCTTCTGTACCAATAAAATGTCAGTGAATTCATTTATGATGTTTAATGCTATTTTGAAAGAGGCATTAAATGGAAAGAAAAATCCAAGCAGTTCCAACATACTACTGAAATAAGAAAAAAATTTTAGATATATGTGTGCTGGTATCCTTTAAAAAAAAAGTTTATCTAGAATTCTTGACGTATGGAATGAAGTTCGTGAATTTTTAATGAAGACCCTAAATGCTTTTTGAACTAAAATAAAAGGATCTATTGAAGTTTTAAAGCTTGCCTGAAGGAAATGAAGATGTGGCTATTATAGATAGGTATGAGAAAAAAGTTACTCTTCAAAAAATTTGAAGAGTAACTTCTTCAAAAGGGAGCAGTTTAATTGAAAGTTCTCAGAAAAAAAGTGAAAGATGTTTCTCAAAATGAAAAAGTTTATTCATAAAGTTTCTGTTACCAGTTACTGCAAATTTATTTCATGAAGAGTGACTATTTACGTTTGAGTCTTCACACTTTAACTAAGTTTTCTGCATTTTTGCAAAGACAGTTCTGCAGCAACAACTCACTTAAATTCACATTTCGCATTTAAAAATTAAGTATGTAAAATCAACCATTTTTTTTTAATCTTCTGATTTTGTATTTCATGTGGTTTATAGTAGACTTTTGGGAGACTGCAGTCAACAGAATGATGAAAGAACTTACAGTTAAAGATAAAAAGAAATTTCATGGAAGGGCAGTTGCTTTCGTCTTTTTCGGATGTGAGATATCTTTTAATACATTTTTCAGTTTTACTTCACTTAGTTTTTGAAGCCAATGATGCTGATGTTCTGATAGGCAATTTGCTGTCCACGTTTTTGCTGTTTACAAATAGAAACTTTGGATATATTATAGATTAAACAAGCATTAATACTGAGTGGAATTTAATCTCAAGAATAATGAAGTGCTGATGGAATTTTAAAACATTATGATTTTTGCAAAATTGTGTTGGCCATCTTGACAATACCCACAGCACTGAAATGTAAGAAAATTTCTAGTATTTTTTTAAAACAAGAACTAAGTTTAGATCCAAAATGAATGGTGACGCACAAGAAAAGGTTTTATCAGCAAAAACAGGCCTACTTGCAATTAGTGTGAGCAAAATATCAAATAAAATCTGCTACTGTTATTAACAATGGTACATAAAGGGATTGAACCACTATTTTTCTGTAAAACTTTTCAAATAATAAAGCTATTTTTAATATACAAGTATTTTTGAACTAAATGAATTTAAAAACTTTATAATTGCACTCTCATATATTAGTTTATTTTAAGAAATTTTGATTTTATATATTTTTACTGTTTAAAAGTAATTTTCATTGCTGGAAATATTCTAATTTGTTAAAAAAAAAAAAAAAAACTCGAATGTTTGAATGTAGCATTTCTCAGTCAGTATGATACTGAGTGGTGGCTGATCATGTGTAAGTAGGGTAGGACTTCAAATCCAGTTCATTATGTGTTTATAGTCCTAATGTCTTTGGAGATTAGCTGGACAGCATAAAAATCTGCCAGTCTGAAAATCCTTGCAAGAATTTGCTGGAAGGGGAACTGGACAACAAGCTCTTAGATTTCACTTCTGCTTCTGTTTTCGATCAAAATTTGGATTCGGATACATCATGTTCTTAACCATTGGTGCCATATCCACTGAGGGGTTGTTTTCTCCATGCATGATTATGCAAGATCCTTTTGATATTTACAGACTAACTGCTAGGTTACGGCAATGCCAGTTCTTCTGTTAGTTATATTTTAAATTTATCAGAACGTTAATTAGGGAACCTTTTTTAGAATTATTCTTGATTTGCAGTTAGCTGCATTAGGTTGATGTTTCATAAAATTTCTAGTTCTTTTCTGTTAATAGGGTGTCACCACCAGACATAAACATTGACGCAAAATCTAACTAAATGGCATCCCTAACAATAAATACAGCTTCATGGGGGGAAAGTGATTACTTTATGAATTCTATAATAAATACAAAAACCTAATAAAGAATCGTTTTTACTAGATAGTTTCAGTATTCATGAACCTGCTGATTTCATAACATTTCTAATAACATTCATGTCTTTTCAATCATTTGATGCCACATGGATCGTTTATGTAGCAGTCTAAATTGGGAATAGCCAACAAATCGATTGCAAAGAGATTTTTGGTTAATCATAGCCAATAAAAGATATTTTCAACATGCAAATGCACCTTAGTCATGACTCGGAAAGAAATGATCGTGGACCAACAATTTGCCTTCTGTGTAGGCCGTCAGCAGAACGATATCCTACATCATCTGCCAACTACTTGCTGTCTGTCACACCATCTAATAAGCTTCTCGCTGTGCCTACTTTTAGACTTCATTCTAATAATAAATAAGTTGGCATTGCTGTGTTTCTTGTTTGGTATATGGTATTCCCACAGTGATAACATTGTGTTAGCGTTTCTAGAAAAGTGTCCCTTTTTCTTAACACTCCTGCTATACAAAAATATAAGTACCTTTGTTCTATGTTTCAAATTAAATTTGTCTACTTGTATACTTCTTTTGCATTTTAGTAACCATTATTATAAGTGATAAACCAAAACATCAAAAACTTACCACTTTCATAAAGAATGGGAACTTGATTACCTTTTTTCAGTAATGAATGATAAAAGTTGTTGCTCAGTGTGCATTGCCTCCATAAGCTTTACTGAAAAAAGCAATTTAGAGTGCTTTTTTTATGACTTTACTAGCCGCTGCGCGGCCAGCCTTCGTCTGGCTTTTAAGTGTACTGGAAAAATGCCTAAAGAGAACACCAAACATTAAATTTGAAAACTGCACCGAATTTTACTCTGCATAACAATTTTATCGAAAAAGAAACAAAGAACAACGTTAAAAAAATTCAGTTGAAAATGCATTACATATAAAAAGCATACAATGAAGTAAGCAATATCCCTTAATACAAATATTAATCATCCTAATAAATAAATTAACCAACTTCCTGCTGCCTTCTCTAGACAAACGTCCAGTATCCAAGAGAAACATTAAATTTAAAAACAGCACAGAATTATCGCCCTCATTTTTCCGTGCTGATATCAGCAACAATGGCTGTGTGCCATTGTTGTTCATATAATGAGAGAAAATTATCAATTTGATACTATTTCATCTTGTCTAGATGCATCTTGTGTACCAGATTTCATAGGCCTGGGTCTATTAGCTTACGCGCAGTACGAACGAAAGACACCTACACACACAGAAAGACTCGCCCTTTTAAATATAGATCTATAAATTAATTAAACAATTTACCTTTGCAAAAAGAAACAATCTTTCAATTTCTTAAACTGTTCAATAGAGTAAAATCTCGCTTTGCTATAGCCCATTATGTCTTAAAAGGACGCGATTTCGTCAGAAAACACAAAATTAAAAAAAAAAAAAAATCTAATTCGAATTTCGAAAAACTCGCTTCGAGGTGCACTGGCTCATGCAAAAAAATCATGCAAAACGTTTCAATATCTTACAAACAGTGAAATAAGCAAAAAATAACATGAAAGAAACTCAAAAAACAAAACATTTCGCGCAGAATTTTACTCTGCAGAACAACTTTATCAAAAAAGAAATCAATAAAAATGTATTATACATATAAAAAATGACAATGAAATATGCAGTATCCCTTAATACAAATATTACTTATCCTAATAAATAAATTAACCAACTTCCCTTTGCAAAATCTTAAGAACTCAAATGGTATAAACAGATTAAGAACTTAAACAGATTAAAAAATATCATGCAAAACTTTTTTATAATTAAAATTATATATAATTAAAACATAATATTACAATGAAATAAGCAATATCCCTTGATACAAATGTTAATTATCCTAATAAAGTAATTAAACAATTTACCGTTGCAAAAAGAAACAACTTTTTAATTTCTTAAACTTTTCAGTCTCTTAAAAACAGTAACATAAGAAATACGATGAAAAATTGTTGCCAAACCGAAATTTTTAAAAGAATGAAACTATTCAAAATGATGCAATTTCATCAAAAATCTATCAACAACAATAAGAAAGGAAAATTGTTGCCAAAACTACATTTTAAAATATCTGAGATGTGAGAAGTGTATTCGGAAGCTTCATTTAAAAAATTTTAAAAAAATACAAAATATTATTATTTTTCCAAAATTCTTTTTTTAAAAGGAGTCGAAAGGATTAAAGTTCAACGTGTCCAAAAATCAAAGGAAAATAAACAGCCCATTTTTTAAAATAAGTTTTTTTTAAAAACATTCCGCCGAAAAGGTGTTAAGCTCACCTTCCTAAATAAATTCGTATTTAATCGATTTATTGAAATACGAAATTTATTTTAAGTTCGTAAAATAGCTAAGTGTCTACGCTTCACGACGATGTAAAAATGAAATGTATAGAGTGAAATCTCGCTTTCCTATAGCCCATGATGTCCTATAGCCACACAGAGAGACTCTTTGTTTTATTATATGTAGAGATAACTTTTTTAAGCAATATCACTCAGACTATCACAAAATAATGAATTTATCAAAGAAATGGTTTTGAAGACATTAGATTCACTTTTTTTTTAAATTTCAGGACAAAATTGAAATTATTGCTGCATTTAAAGTTGTTTTCCATTACTGTAATGCAGCAGATCGAAAAAACATTATTAAGATTGTAAGAGAACATTTATGTAATGACATATATAGATATTCACGTTTTCCCCTTCGATTTGATGAATCGACAGAAGTGACCCTGCACAATTGCTTATTTTTATTTGTATGGTTTTTAAAGATTATTCATCTAAAGAAAAATTGTTCAGTAACATTTCTTTGAAGGAAAAGATTAGATGTGTAGGTTTTTCAACTCTTTTAAAAACTTCCTAACCAATATGAAAGTACCACTTTTTAAATTAGTTTAGATGAAGCAGGAGTAGTGTTGGGTAGGATAGACAAATTTATAATTCTATGCCAAAATAATGATGAATTCCTAGTTCTTTTTAGCTACCACTGTACAATAGCCAGCAAAAGATTAAATATATGCATTTATGAAGGACCACCAGAAATATTATTACATCTAATGTAATGTGGCTAAGTACAAGTAAATTTCAGCAATAATTTTGTGATGTGTTAATTTAAAGAGCAGGATCAAGAACATGTAAGTTTAAGTGATAAATCTTAGTTCAGTGATTTAGTATTTTCTGCAGATTTTGCACCAAAGTTAAGTTATTTAGATTTAGAATTTCCAGGAAAAATCAAGACAGTAATTAAAATGGTGCATACAGAACAAAATCTGTCATGATAATAAAAGATCTTCAACAAAACAATTTGAATCACTTTCCAGATATATCAGACCACCTACAAAAACATCAAAATTGTACATTGAAAATGTAACTCTGTAAACTGATTTAACCTTTACAAGCCAGAGAACAGAGGGAGGATTTTTAAAAGTATGTCATTCAAGAAAAATGTCCCAATATCGCCAAATGTAGCAAATATATCTATTCTTGTTTTGGATCTATGCACATATGTGAATCGATTCAATTCATATTTAAAGTTCACTATGACTAAACACCATTCCCTGCTTACTGATTCCCATACTGGAAATTCATTATCATTATCTTTGTGTGGGTACACACCAAATATTAATGGTTAGTTGAAGACACGCAGATGCAGATTTCCCACTAAGATGAAATATTTACTTTCTGAGCTACTTTTCAGTTAATAAGTATTATTAATAAAATATCATATTGGCTTAATACCCCAACCCCCATTCTCCCTTTCACTTCAATTAATAAGTAGTTTTATTGATAAAATATTCTGGTGGCTTATTATTGACCCTTCTTACAAACAAGACACAAGTTTGAATGGGTTAAATGTCAAGATAGCTTCCGACAAATTTTTAATATAAATTTCATTATATATGTGTATGTAAAATATAAAATATTGTTACAACTTTTGTACATAGATAGATGATTTTAATGCAATTATATGTGGAATTTTATTTTTCTGTGTAATGTAACATGAAAAATCGAGAGAAGCTATGCCAGAAAATTAAGAATATGGTGGCAAGTCTGTTTAACGTTATTGAGTAAGTGGTTATCTCGGTAATTTGGCGAGATATCACCAAGCTGGCAACAGTTTTGGCGACTTTTTTTTGCCAAACTTGGTGACAATTCGGTCTGTTCCCTGTATCACTGTAATAAATATTGTAAATGATCACTGTATTAGCTGTAACCGTAATTCGACCCTCATATTGCCGTCCAGTAATTTCAAGAAGTAGAAAGTACTAGAAATATCTTGCCAGCAGGGTGAAAACTATATAAGGCCGGTGACGGCATATTATGCGAGTTGTTTTTGTTATTTTTTAGCTTGGTGTGAGTTCTTCTGAGTATAGCTTTGTTCTTCAGCTGTGCTTTGTAATCTCTTGTTTTTAATGTTCATAGTAGTTTGAAGTGTAACTGCTGATTGTACTCTGTGACATTGTGAAGAGCTGTATGATTTTTTTGTGGAAAGTTCCATATCTTTGAAGTGTTTATTTTAAAAAAGCAAATTTTATCAATCTATCATCGGAGCTGTGTGCATTCAATCTACTACGAACCCATACGCTTGCAACAATATGAAATAAAATGATTTAATTTAATTGTAATCAGTTAGCAAGAGATTTTCAAATTCGTAAATTCTAATTAAACACATTCCCGCTTCAAAGATATGCTTCTCACCAGTTTGTGTCACTCTTCTGCAATCTCTGTACACTGTGACATCTTTAGCCCAATCGCTGCTCAGGGAACACAGTGACTTTCCACCTATAAATAAGACTGAAGCTTATATGTTCTCCTTTTTCTCGCTTTCCGCTGCTTGAGTGGACAATATCTCCTTCTTTACCATCTTTCTTTATTTTCTAAAATATAAACTATGTATATCAAAACTGTGGGGCATGTATAGCCCCCTAGTGTAGTACCAGTTTTATGCAGACGTATTTCTGAATAATTGTTTCTGTGCAAAAGTAAAAATGTTTTAACCATCAAACCGGTTATGATTTATGCACCAGTTGTCAGCTAAGCAACAGTCTTCCAGGCCATGACTATGAAGTAAATTGTTCTTCAGCTTCCCTCCAAAAACCACAGCGTCGCAGAGAAAATATGCATGTCACAACCCAGTAGGGTACTTCAACCTGTGTGGCTGACCTCAGTGGAAAAGTATCCGTAAATCCGAAAGTTCGAATATCTAGTGAAAATGCAATGTGGAATTATTGCTACATATCATGATAAAAGCAGTTTCGAATTTATTTTGGACACCTCTTGAGTATTTAGAAATGAAAAGAAGAAAATAAACAGTTAACAGTTTCACTCTAAATAAACAGTGGTTAATAAGAGTGTAAATATTCTGAATTTATTTCAAGTGCATAGTTGAGTGCATCACAAATTTAGTTTCAAATCAAGCTAAATTCATTTTGTCAGTGTCACAGCATAATGATCGCCTCAAATATCGGGAATGTTTATACTTTTCCAATCACAGCGTGAAAGCAAATTAAATATTAAAATTTATGTATTATAAAGTGATTCCACTAATGTTTAAAAGATTCTGTGCTTCAACTGAAGCTGGAAATATGAAGAAATTTCTGATGATTATGCTGAAAATCTGAATAAATAATGCTGTTTCATTGTACAATGGATTTAAAGTGCATCATTGTTTTATGAAAATGAAAAAGTAAAAATTATATGGTATTAGAAATTCGAATTTTGTTGATTAGGTTTAAGAAATTAAAGAATTTTTCAGGTTTTTAAAGAAGGTTAGTAACATTTAATATATTTTTGGATTATTATTTAAATACTTTTTAATTATTTTAACAATGAGATAATTGTTTAAAAATAAATTTTCTAATTCTTTTAAGACTGAAGTGAATGCTTCCATCTTACAGTTTGTTCATATATAATTATTATTTTTTATAATGGAGGGAAGTTTAATACTTTTTTATAGAAATGGCCAGCAGCTAAAAAATGACAGTTGCTTTTAAATGAGGGAGAGAGGTCTTTCAGAAATAACTGCCATGAGCATCCAAATTCATACATCAGTTCATTGATGTGTATTAGAGAAAGTTGTGGGTTTTTCAAGGATGTTAAATGAAATGAGTATTTGTTATAAAATTTTGTAAATGTATTTTGGTCATGTACTATTATTAATGGATGTATTCAGTTTTTATATTTATAATATTGTGTGGAAATTTTTAAAAGCCCTTCCCTAAACAATTATGAAGATTGTTTAATTTAATTATGACAATTGTACTTCCACATTTGATTTTTTCTCATTATCTGAATTCTTTTCAGCTACAAGTTTTTCATAAAATTATTGCAGTGTAATGTTAGTTAGGTTTTGTTTACTAAACTTCTGGGACATAACTTGAGGATAAAAGTTATTTATTTTAACCTGAATTTTAATTTTTATATATTTATTTGTATTACATGTATGTGATGTAAAAGAATTTTTATGGCTATAAAACACTAAATTGAAACCTTATCATGCAATGCTAAAAGCCTTTTATAAGGAATAGATTTCATGTGTCTCTATATTTAAAGCATCTCACAACCATCAACAGGTAGTCACACTGATTTGCTTATAGAGGACCTGTCATTTTTTTTCAAAGTTTATTGTTATATTTTGTACTTGTTTTTATGTATCAATACATTGCTCTGCAATAATAACTCTGAATTTGTTTTATACTGCATAAAATTAGAAACATTTTGATTTCATATTGAATTACAACAAATAGTTTTATGAACTTTTCAACTGACTGTAAAATGTATGATGCAATCTCAAGCTTCTTCTCAAGAGCTCTATACATTCTCAATAGCTGATACTCCAAAATGTTTCAACAATATTTTAAGATCTTTACAAACTGTTAGGAACTTTCAAAATTCAACTTTAAATCCATTTCTGCATCCCATTTCCAAATTATATAATACTTTATTATTAAATTTCTAAATTATAGTTCTGTATTCGAGAATGAGAAAGTCCATGAAACAAATGATGAGGCATAATGAAAGCTTAAATGCTTTATCCCTGAAGCACTTCATTTGCATTCTCATTGCAGTTGTAAATTTCTCCATACTTTCTTCCTTTGCTATCAGTACTGTTTTCGTCTGAAATGCTTTTCACTTGTCATGTCTTTTGCTGTTTGAAGGGAGAATGTGTAAAATATAAAGTATGAAACAAAATTATTAAACTAAATTGTAAGGAACTAGCATTAAGTCTTCATATATTTCAATTAAATGCATCCCCGCTTCAAAAATACACTTTGCACCGTTTTCTATCACTCTGCCACATCTTAATCACTCTTCTCTTGCAATCTCTCTGCACTGCGACATCTTTATCCCAGTCGCAGCTCAGGACGCAATGACTATCTGACTATAAATAGGACCAAAGCTAGTGCACTTTGCTTATTTTCATTTGCTGTTGCTTGAGTGGACCATGTCTCTCACTTCGCCTTCTTTCTTTATGGTCTAAAATATAAACTACGTATATTGAAAATGTGGGACTTGTGTTGTACCAGTTTTAAGGAGAAATGTATTTCTGAATAATTGTTCCTGTATAAAAATAAGGATGTTTTAACCATCAAGTCAGTTGTGATTTTCATATCAGTTGTAATCCAAGCAACAGTCTCTTAAGTCATGAGTAAGAAGTAAATTGTTTCTCATCTTTTTCCCGAAAACAACATCACAGAGAAAGAATGCATTACATACATATATATAGAGAGAGAAGTTTACCACCTCTGGTCTAGATGGTATCATGCAGTGCTGCACTGCCATTTATTTTACCATTTTACCATGCCATATGACGCTACAAATGTTTGACTGTTCCATTCAGAAAAAATCTGATGTGTGCACCACATGACTTCCTTGCACGGATTATTGAATTATACACAATTTTCCTGCATTTCATTTAAACATATTGAATTAGCAGGTAACGAATTTTCATTTAAATCTACTTCGTCGATAGCGCATAAACCACAATAGAATTATTGCACTCTTTAAAATTCACTATGTTTATTTACTATAGCCACACTTCGGTACTAGGTTCACTCAAAGGCTTTGCATGTCATACATTTTGTAACTCAGAGTGAGCAAAATTTATAGCATCTGAAAAATTACCACAAGTTCTATTCAAATACTATAATAAATCTAAAATGATGTATGAAAAAATTAAACAAATTAAAAAGAAACACTTTTCACAGATGATTCAGCGCCGCTTACCTAATGCTCATGCGCTACTAATTAATTCAGTTCTCACTTCGCAGTAAACAAAAATACTTAAAAATTTAAAATATTTTTATTAAAAATTTAAAGATATAGGAAAACATAAAACACCAAGTACAGTAAAACAATAAAAAAATTTTTTTTACATTTAAAATTACAATTTGTAAGCAAAAACCAGCTAATAACTTAAGTGATAATTGCAGAATGAATCAAGAATAATTTAATGCACATTAATGAAAGAAGACTTTACTTTGTTGTTGTGAAGCTTACTTTCTCTAGATTGGCAACAAATCCACTATTCTGCTAAGTTTCAAATGTAAACAAATATGGCCGCTATTATAACCGAAAATTAGACTTAGTTGCAGTTGAAAAACTTTTAAATTGTTGATAATTCCACAATTATTGCATGCAGGTTTACTGAGGGCATAAAAATCTTAACCAAAAGATCAGAACAACATAATTCAATAATTTTTAAGGCAAAAAATGCGCAATTTACAAACTTATAAGAATAAAGAAACTGAGCTCACTGAGCTGAGTAACAGAGTGGATATATATATGCATATATTTATATACTTTTGGTGCCGCCGATTGTAACCAAAATGCGAGGTGCACATCTACATGTTATAGCAGCCCTGTATACAAAATTTCAACGTTCTGAGGCTACTCGTTTTTGAGTTATGTGAGATAAATACATACATATGTACGTAGGCACGCACAAACGCCACAAAGAAAGTCTCTGCAGGAACCATTCTAAATCAGTTTTATAAATATTAAGGGTAAAAGAGTCCTTTATTCTGTCCTTACGTATGGATGTCACTCAAAAACTTCGTTAAATTGCATTTGATAGTGGTCAAAATAGATATTTTCATTGAAATATGATACGCAAAATTTTTTGCGATTACAATAGTTCCTTTCTACTTCGTACAAGGACGTTGAGCATTTGAACAAAAAAGCAACCTGAAATATGGGAGGGAAAATTATTGGATTGATATCCATTATGCCCGCTTTTTTTGCAGTGGCATTGCATAGCTATTTATGCGCAATAGAAATACATATTTGGCATTTTTGCACGCAATTACAGCTGGCACATCGTTGACAGAAAAGAACTAAAATTTCTGTTCTAGTTTAAATGCAAATTATTTGAATAAAGTGTCTACCTTTCTGTTGTAATTAATAAAGTAAACTCATTTAAAGTTCTTGATGACAGCATTGAAATTTCATTATGGGAATGATGAGTGGACATTAAACTCAGAATAATGTAAGCAAAAATGTGAAGTATATATTTAGTGTGTGTTTAGAAGTGTAAAAATAAATTGTTATGCTACGAGTATATCACAGACCCTATGGGCTAATAAACATTTTCTAAAGTATTAATATATTATTGAAAATATGTTTTGATCTTAGATAAATGCATCACTCATAACCAAACATTCCTTTATTAAACCTACTTACTACATGCACATATTTGTGCTAATTCTGTAAGTTGTTCTCTTGGCACTTCTAAGAAGCAAAGCTAATAATTACTATTATTCGCCAAAAACCATTAAGCAGATTTAAATTAATGAAAGTTTGTGTAAAATGCATACAACATATCATCTGGAATCTGCCATTCTCCCACTTGAAGTTTTTTGTAAGTTTTCCAACTGTACATTTGAAAAAATAAAACTTCTGAAAGTAAACAGACATTTAAAATAAAATGGAAAAGATTAAAAAAAAATTAAACGTTCTAGTATTCATAAAATCTAATCTTTGGATTGGCCTGACTTCTCTTCCACTCCTGGTTTTCACGGATTTTACATCTTTTTTACTGTTTTCCACTGGATACCCTTCAATTCTAACTTGTTGAACTCTAAATCTTCGAACCAGTTGCATGAAAGTTATAATGGGAAAATTATTTGAGTGGGATGTAAAAGTTATAGTTATCCATTTGTATTTTTCAATCATAGCAGTCTAATGATGTTTTCTTTTCCAGGTAATAATTTAGTAACAATGGCTAATGGGAGTCGGCACATTTAGCATTATCACTTCCAATAAGAACTACATCTCCAAGTTTAATACTTTTTGTATGCTTCTTCGGATCGTGCCTTTGAATCAAAATTACTAGGTATTCAGATCTAAATCTTTCTCGTGTATCAGTGATTAGTGATTGACAATATTTTAATATCAGCAGTTAGTTGTTGACGATATATTAATATCTTCTGGATGGAACTCTCATCAGTCTTATCCCAATCAGTAATACCTGATTTTCGACAGTCTTATAAAAATGAGTTGGCAGACAAAAGAGTAAGTTCAGAATCTTTTTCTGAAACATAGATGGAGAGAGGTAATCACAGATTCTCCTCGCAAAATACTGTTGTCATTTCTTCAGAAGACCGTAGAGGCTTCCCCAGAATTCTTCCAAAAATTTGTTTCATCTTGGCAACTTATCACTCCCCGAAACTGCCCCACCAAGAAACAGTTGTACAATTAAGAAAACCCCTTTGAATTGTCCTAGTAGTGATGCATTGAGCAATGATATTCCAATGAACGACTTGCAAACAATTTGATGCTGCAACAAGTTGCTTCGTCACAATAAACTGTAGAAGGTTAACTTTTGTCAGCTCTAAACCGATGGAAACTGAAGAAAACCCTCTATAGACAGTGAGGAAATGAGCTCAAAATGGACAGATCTATGCACAGCACTTGTGTGTATGCAAATCCAAGGTTTTGCTTCTTTTAAAAACACAATCCCAGCCATATCAGTTCCGATAGTTTAAAAAATGGATGCATGCCTTACGTGATTTTCTGGTAATGCAGAAATCAGTGCTGTTAATATTTTTTGTATTAACAATATGACTTTCTTTTCTGTATCTTTGACGTCTTCATAGGATAACTCTCCAATAATTTGTGAAGACTTTGCATTTAGACAATTAATCCAAGCATTCAACCCTATCACTTTGTCAAAGCTTGAAAAATAATAATGGTATCAACTTAATCCATAATGTCTGCATTCATTATTTTTATTTTCATCAGTTTTGCAGCTGCAAGTATTTAAGTAACTTCAACAGATAGAAGAATGCTCATCAAAATTTTTCTCTTTTCCTTGGCTATAGAATATCCATCAAAATTTTCTTCTGTGATCGTCCAGTTAGATGAAGATTCATATAACTTTTCTCCATCACACCACATATTTGATAAGTTATCTAGTGGAACATCCCCACGAAGGCAAATCAGCTGGGTTCATTATTCCAGGAAGGTGTTTCCATGCAAGAGGATCCATTTAACTATTTATTTCATTCATTCTGTTGTCCAAAAATTCTGTGAGGTTCTATTTAAATTACATGCCCTTGGCAACTATAACCTTGGGATGAGTCTCATGGCTGTTCGTTGGTCTTCTTGCAACTGTAAAGGCAAAGTCCAAGAAAGGGTGAAAAATACCCTTTTATTCACTCAAAGAAATATTTGACACTTGGCCCCTCTCAGGCTTGGAGGAAAGCCTCCACTTAAGATAGAAAATAAGAAACTAAACTAATTCTAACTAAAACTTAGCCAAAGCTGTATGGAAATAACTAACCAAGCTGGCCGTAATTAAACCTCACTGATGAATACTAACAGGCATGCAAGACTACAGCTGAATGTAGTAAGATAGGCTTAAAGCAACGGCATGGCCTGAAGGCAGAATACTCTACTGAGAACTTTTAAGCTCTTCTCCAGAAGTGACTGAAATTCCCATTAAATACTGGTTCTACCTCATTTACATAAAATGCGATATTGAAAACTCATTCTGGTAGGGAGTTGTAGATGGGAAACAAGTATTTAAAGGAAAGGGTTTCAAAATTTAAAATAATATTAGAAAATTAAAACAATCCCTACAATGTCATCCAAGATTCTTTATGCTGAATCCACCTTAAAACAGCCTTGGAATTGGTCTAGTAATGTTGTTCAATTTCACACCATAGAAGCCCTTCTACAACAAATATATGCAATCAAGTTCCCACCATGACAGCCATCAGTTCTTGTCAAGAGATAGTTATTTGTTTTACAAAAGCCTGCTTTGTAATGACTGTCATTACAAAACATGTGCAGAGAAATGCTTTGTCTGCTTGGATTAATCGGAAAAAAAAATAGTACGATCACTTCCTTCAACAAATGAAGTTCTGAAAACCAAGCCATAAATTCCTTTTTTGTATTAGTCAACTTCAAGAGTCGCAAGGTATGTTTCTTTTCTACATCCTTTGCAACAACAATTTGAGTATCATCAAAACAGGGCATAATAAAACAGCAGAACTGAATACCTTGTAAATGACATTCTTTTAGACAAAGTTTCAAATTTATAGTTGTCTAACCAGTCCAGATTTCTCATCAGTATATCCTTTCTTCTCTCCTACAAAAGTCCTAATACAGAAGTAAATGTTTGAAGATCATTATCATTTGTGTACTGCCACCTCTCAAACTGAATTTTCCTTCATTCAGTATGACTTCATTGAGACATCTCAATGAAGAGGAATATATTACATGTATCATTTAAGCTCGGTACTAAATCGTCAGTGTAGAAACTCGAATGAGGAATCTTAACATAATCATGATAATATTGGGCATCATTCATATACCTTCCCAAATGATAATCTATAACTGCTCCGCAAAGAAAAGGACTGCTCTTTACACCAAAGATCAGTCTGTTGTGTTACATTAACTTATCTTTGTAGTCGCTATCCTTCCATTAGAATCTCAAATAGTTTTGTTCATCTGGCCAAAAGCTCGCTCGCAAAAAGGACTTTTCTTTATCTGCAGTAACACCATACTTAAATTCTCTAAATCTGAGAAGGAGACTTTGAATGAGTTCTAATAAATTGGGATCGGATTCTAGACACTGGTTCGAAGATGTGGATCCAGTTTGCCTGGCAGATGCATTGAACACAGGACGTACTTAGGTAGTACTATGTTATTTGACTACTAGTCTGTGAGGAAGAAAGTGCTGGTATGAAGCATGTTCATATGTGATATCATCTGTTAATTCAAATTCAATCCGTTATTTAAAGAGGTCATCATATATATATATATTAGTTTTTCTGAATTTAGCTTTTTAGTTGAGGCTTCAAGTCTTCTTAGCGCTATATCTTTGTTGGTGGGGAGAGCAAATGATCTCATTTCTCTTGTAAGGCAACTTCGTGCCTCTTATTATCCATAATTCTAAAGTCTTTTGAAAATAATTCTTTTTAAGAAATTCTTTTCTTTTCATGATTTTACCTTGACTGGATCAGATATTCCTAAAATGCCTAAAGAAAAAAGGTCAAATATTGACGTTTTTGACAAACATGGTCACAATTGTCATCAAGCATTCAGTGGTGTTTCTCCAATCAGTGTCCAGCCTAGTAAGTTTCTGTGGTTACAATACCATTAGAAGGTAATCTTGTTCTCCTGATGAAGTGTCGATTAGCTACATCTAAACCAATTAAGATTAATAGGCCCTGATGAATCTTCAATGTCCCAAAACGCTATATTCATGGCCATGGCCTGGAGCTCTTTAACCCTTGGGCCATTTAAGGCAGAAGGTAGATCATCACAAATTGTATCTTCCTCATAAATATCAAAGGTAAATCAAAATTATTGTCTAGGCTCATTAACTTAATTTTGTAGACATTATGTAAATTTTCAAGTATTTGTTTTCCTCCAAAAAGGGCAGGCTCAAAATCTGTAGTCTAGACACTTTCAAGCCTGGAGCAGAAATTCATTAAAATAATAAATAATAATAATAAATAAATTAAAGTCCTTCCTTAAATATGATTTTTTACAAAGTTATGTCATGTAAAGCTGGAACACAAAGTGTACAATTATTTTGAACTAATGTTACTTTCAGGGTTTGCAAAAGTGCTTGTGGTGAGTTACTAACACTAGCAAGATTCACAGAACTTTATTCCTTGCTAGTTTCTTTTTCGCTGCTATTTAACTTCTTTACATTTGTTTTATTTTTAGACAGTACCTAACACAAAATTACGCTTTGATTCCCATGTCACGTTGCTCATTTAATAGAACCCTTGCATTTATTTGCACAGTAACCAGCATTTAAAAAGTGAAAGCAGTGCCCTTTATCTTTTCTTATCTGCTTTTCTGAAAATGACATTTTTTTACCTTTAAAACAAACAAATCATGTTGTACACCCCCCTCAAAAAAACGCTTTTCTTAGCAGGAAAATTGCCTTTCAACAAACTAATAATACTAGCTGCCGTTGATGGTCATTTGTGAACCGCTTTAATAGATTCATTTTCACGCGACATTTCGTTCTTCAAACAAAAAGTGGCCATAGCTAAATTTATGTGTTCTTCACATTCTACTTCTGATTTAAAAAATTTTAATAAACTGTCCAGTCTAAGTTTGGACTGTGGTCCATGATCAGCATTATTTGCATTTCTGTGATAGGCTCTTAAAAATTCATCAGGTAAATAAGATTCATTTAAAGGTAAAAAAGTGCAGCACTTTTATCTTTGATGCCAAGGTTTTCCAGAGCCTGAATTTGTTGGTCCAAATTATAATATAATGCATATAAGGAATTATTAGAATTTGCATATGCCAGGACGATTTTAACAATTTTCTCACATAAACCTGCCTGCAAGTCATTTCAACTAAAATGAGTCTTCAAACATTCTATGGACTATGGATAATTAGCAGCTGTATGGGCACAAACTCTATACCCTCCCTTGCACATGAGCCCTGAACAGTCACTTATAATAAATATTGAAAATTTTCACAGCCAGAAATCATAGTATCTTTATCAGTTTTTTCAAACTAACTCAAAAGAAATAACCATGTCTTAATTTCACCATCAGATTTTTATAATTCAAGTTTTGGAAATTTAAATGTACGTTTACAGGCATTCTTATTAATGGATTTTTTCAAAATCAAATTTTGAGTACTTACATTTTATAGATTCTGAAGAATCTGTTTACTTTAGTTTCGATTCTGACGGCCTTGTCTTCATAATCTTCAGTAACATCAAATTCTGCCTCAATTTCGTTTTTGATCCGTGTGCTGAGGAAACATATGTGCATATCTTCAAAACGTTCACCTATCGAAATGAAAACGTTAAGCTCCAACTGTAATTCATAAGAATCTTTCCCACTTTTCTTTAGAATTTCTTCTAAACCTTTGAAAGATTTTTGTAAACTGAACTCTGTGAATAATCTTTTCAAGTTTAAAGGCTTGTTTACCTTCTACTTTTATACTTTAGAATTCTAACATGCCTTA
>KK120914.1:480893-497790 GCA_000611955.2 Stegodyphus mimosarum | reverse complement strand
ACAAAAACATTTTCACTTACATGTCAGAATAAACTATGCTACCAGCGTATCGGGAATTCTAGAGGCTAATAAACATATTCTAAGGTATTCAGTTATTCTCGAAAATAGGTTCAGATCTTAAATAAATACATCATGCATCATGTTAAGTAACAAAATATTTTTTCAATAAGTGTACTTTCTCCCTGCACATATTTTTTTTCGAATTTTATAAGTTGTTTTGTTGCCACTTTCAAGAAACAAAACTAACAATAATTATTAGTGGCCAAAAAAAATTTAAGTAAAATAAAAGGGAATTAAAGTATGTATTAACTACAAATTACATGTCATCTGGAATCCATCAGTATGAACCTAAAATTTATGTTTTCCGTGTATTAAATAAAATGTCAAGTTTCTGTTTGAAATTGTTTTGTTGAGTCTTGGTTGAGTCATTTAAATAAAGGAATAAATTAATTTGGCTACTTTTAACATTGATTATTACCAGAATAATTTAGAGCATTATAGTTGCTTGCTAAATGATAAATGATTAAAATATTATAGTTTGTTAATAAGTCAGTAAGAAGTATCAAATGGATATTTTACTTTTATCAGGAAAAGCCATAGTTACACCTAGAAATATCTTGACTAGAGGTATAAATGCCCAACTTATCTGATGAAAGCAGATTTTTTCAAATTGCAAAGTTAATGTATATGCTGAAAATGTTATGTTGAGAAACAGTAATTTAAAAACCAGCATGTTAGTCGTGATGATTTATTATGTAATTATTACTTCAAATGTGTAGCCTACAATTTTTTTCTGTAGCGGATTTTTGTGTATGTTATGCACTCTGATTTCTGTGAAGTAATGTACATCAAAGTGTAATATAATTAAATAAGTAATATAATTAACATGTTTGCATAAATGCACCTTTTATTCAGTTCTAAAAGTACTGACTGCTTTTAACATTGAAAGAAATTATTGAAAAAAAAATATTATTTTTTAACTGTAGGGTGCCATTATGTTTATGAAGTCACAAATGAAGTTCACAGTTGCTCTTCTGTAGAAACATACTATCAATGTGGTGTGCAAGAAACAAGAGCAAATATGTTATTAGAATTATTGTGTGCACTGATAGCTGAACCTTGTTTCAACTTCCTTCGTACTCAAGAGCAACTAGGTAATTATTATTCATACCATTTTCTTTCATCTGCTAAATCATGTGTAATTACTCTAAACTTTTCCCGTTTTTCTTTTCCAGGTTATATTGTACATAGTGGTGTTAGACGTACTAATGGAGCACAAGGGATAAGGATTCTTGTTCAGTCTGACAAGTCACCATGTTACATTGATGGAAAAATTGAAACTTTCGTTCAATATTTTGATGTAAGTTTTGTAAATTACTTAAATTAACATAGATTTTACACAGTCCAGTCACATTAATGTGACCACCACGTACTTTCCATGTCAGAGTTAAATAACCAATCACAGAAGGCAGGTGGCAGCACAGTGCAGTTGAGCGTATATAAAGGGTGTGTGAGGGCTTCGGAAAACATTTCAATCGTTGGCGTAATGCAGAAACGAAGCGATTTATCCGACTTCCAAAAGGGCATGATCATTGGCTTTCGGGCCAAGGGTGGAAGCATTTCCGAAACGGCTGAGTTTGTGAACTGTTCGCGTGCCGCCGTGGTAAAAGTGTACCGTGCATGGCAAAATGGGACTGTCCAAAATCAGCGACGTGGCAAATGTGGTGCACCACGGGCCATAGATGACAGAGGCGAACGACGGTTGCGGAGATGCGTTCGGGCAGATAGACGGGCTACCGTTGAGCAACTGACCACCAAAATGAACCAAGGGGCTACCAAAAGTGTCTCCCAAAGTACTATTCAGCGAACATTGCTGCGTCTGGGCCTCCGAAGCAGACGCCTGGTTCGTGCACCTATGCTGACTGCTGTTCATCGACGGCGAAGGCTAGAATTTGCACGCCAGTACAGCAGCTGGACGTCCACTGAGTGGCGACAGGTTGCGTTTTCGGATGAATCGCGTTTTATGCTCCATCGGACAGATGGACGTTGGCGTATAAGGCGTGAAACCTCTGAAAGGAACCACCCTGCAACCATTGCCGGAACGGTCCAAGCTGGAGGCGGGAGCATTATGGTCTGGGGAATGTTTTCCTGGCATTCTCTAGGTTCACTGATCATTGTGGAAGGCACAATGGATCAATACAAGTACGCATCTGTCCTTGCGGACCATGTTCACCCCTACATGCGCATTGTTTTTCCTCAGGATGATGGCATCTTCCAGCAGGACAATGCGAGGTGCCATACAGCTGCCAGTGTACGTGCGTGGTTCGAAGAGCACCAGGATGAGTTTACCGTCCTCCCCTGGCCAGCAAACTCACCTGACTTAAACCCAATCGAGCATCTGTGGGACCATCTCGATCGAGTTGTTAGCGCCATGGATCCTCAACCGCGTAATCTAGCGCAGCTGGCCACGGCATTAGAGTCGGCATGGCTCAACATCCCAGAGAACACCTTCAGGGACCTATGTGACTCTCTTCCTGCACGTCTTGCAGCAGTCCGCTCTGCAAAAGGTGGTTATTCTGGCTTTTGACAGATGGTCACATTAATGTGACTGGACTGTGTATTTTTCACCTGTTACACATTCATTTCTGAGGAAAATATTTAAATTTCTTGAGTAGAAAATAATATAATTTTTTTTTCTGTATATGATATCGATTCTGTTACATTTGCTACAATAAAACAGTAGGATTTTCCTTTGTATTGCATTGATCTTTTGAGCAATATGTGCAAGTATGTAAGAACATCACATTTATGAATAAGATTCATGTTTTAAAAATACACAGCTGATATTTTAAATTCGCTGTTTTCTGTTGTTTTAAGTTTTATGTTTAATCAACGTAAAAATTTCATGATGATTATAACTTCTTCCTTTATATTAAAATCGGCTTTTGTAATATGTTCTGGATATTAATTTTTTAGCATTTTTAAATTAATTAAATTAATACTTTCAACGTTTTTCAGTAAAAAGGTAATAAACCTGTACAAACTATAAGGCACTTTCGTTAGAACCTGATACAAGAACATGAATAAAGAAATGTATAGAATGTTGAATGAATGTAGGTATGTTGATGATCTGTTGGTAGAAGCACATTTTGTAACTGAAGTTTGAAATTGGTTTACAGACACAAAATTCATCTCGTCAGAGGCAGCTGTGAATCTGAGAAAATGGCAAAATATTTCAAAGGATCTTTGAAAATCTTGAATGATATTGGATTTGTGGGTGTTGTTTGAAAAACTGAGATAAATGAATTTAGTTTTGACAATACTTCTCAGAACACAAATAGAGGCGTTTTGCAATTAGCATGTAAAATTTATGACCCTGTGGGATTGACTACACCATTTGTAAGTAGAGCGAAGATTCTATTTCAAGAATTATAGGAGAGAAGTGTAGGATGAGATGAAGAGCTGAATGATGATTTGGAAGTTAAATGAGACAACTGGTGTATAGACATATCTAAATTGGACACTTTATCAATATCTAGGTGTTATTTCAAAACAGATATCATCAAATTCCCATTGCATATTTTCGCTGATGCTAGTAAATTAGCATACAGAGCTGTCACATATGTCAGCTACAAAATATGAAATGAAAAGTTTGCCACATCTAAATCAAGGACAGCAGCAGCGAACAAGTTAACTTTACCATGGGTAGAATTGATGGCGACATTGATTGCAACAAGAGTACTCAATTTCTTAAGATCCATTTTTCGCACGAGTGGTAATTACTTCTTGTGGACTGATTCCACAGTAGCTTTCTGCTGGAACTTCAGAAATGCGAAACAGTGGAAGCCTCATGTCGTGAATAGAGTTAGTGAAATTCAAGAATATCTGATCCTTGGAGGCACTGCAGCAGTCAAGATAATCCAGTTAGTTGATGTAATATCAAGAAGGTTTGGAACATCAGATTTGATAAACAATAAAGAAAGCTAGAGTGCCCAATTGGCTGATAAAAAATAGCCTCTTGGTAAAGTTGGAATTCATCCTTTGCTATGGAGGAACCATCAAAGTTTAAAATATCTGTGAATGCAACATTTGGCAAAAATAAGAAAAATTATATTAACCTCCTAGATTTGAACAAATACATTTCAATTTCAAAGCTGTACAGGATAATAGCCTATGCTAAGAGATTCATATTTAAAGTGAGAAGCAAAAGTAGGGAAGACAGAATTCAAGCTCAATTAAGTGCAGGGGAAATTTGTGATGCGGAAACTTATTTCTGAAAGAATCAGTTTCGAGATTTGAACCTTTCTTTAGATAATAAATAAATTATTGTAGTTGGCCGGAAATTACAAGAATCATAGATGAAGTTTTATAAAAAGCATCCATTGAGATTGCCTGCAAAACACAGATTTATTAAACTTATAATTAAGGATGCTCACGAGAAAGTATATCATACAGGAATTTCTGCTATGCTAGTACAAACTCGAGAAGAATTTTGGGTTATAGGAGGAAGACAGTCTATAAAGTCCGTTCTAAAAAATACATAATGTGTAAATGTTATAATGCTTATCCAGGAGTGCAAGTTACAGCACAGTTGCCAGCTGACAGAATTGCAGAATCACCACCTTTTGCAATAATGGGGATTATTACTCCTCCTGGTCTGCTCTTTTTGAAGAAGTAAGCAATGGCCACAAATTTTATATACTTTCTCTACCTGTGCTGTTACGTGAGGAATCTATCTAGAATTATTTTCAAATGTGACAATAGAAGGATTCATTCTTCCTTTCAGGAGATTTATATCTAGAAGAGATTTGTGTTCTTCCTCTACTTGGACAATGCTAAAACGAGCAGAAGTGGACTTGTACCAAATATGGAAAAGAATTAATCACTCTGATATAAAGAACTATTTTTCATCCCACCAAATCAAATGAAAAGCATCCCTGAAAGAGGAGCATAGTAGGGTGGATTTTATGAAAGAATGGTCAGATCAGTAAAAGCAAGTTTGAGGAAAGTAATTATAGTATGAAGAATTAGAGACGGTTCTGATCGAAATTCAGGGAGTCTGTAATTCGAGACCTTTAACAGCCAGAAGAACCATTTCTGTTAACACCTGCATATTTATTACTTGCCAAAATAATGTTGAGTTTGCTGTACATAAAACTGAGCAATTCAAGCAAACTGAGCTTTTCAACCAATGATATTTTATTGAAACATTTTAATTACACAGAAAACTTAATGAAATGTATTCTGGCAGAGATCGAAAAATGAATATCTTATGATCCTGTGATTAGCGCTTATGGTAAAGAACTCTGAAATTCTGGACTTCTTTTAAGTCCAGAATTTCAGAATTAATGATCTGGGGTTGAACGGCAATTAACGTTTTCCATGTAACATTTGGAAAATAGGTAATATCATTGAAGCTTTTCCCAGCCATGGTGGACAAGTAACAACTTATGGTATTAAAACTAAAGATGGAACAACTCAGAGACCAGTCCAACTCCTGTACCTATTTGAAATGCAAGACTAAAGGGCTGACTGTTAAGGACTGTGATTTAGTCTGACTGTGATTTATCTGAATATATTATTAATACTGTTAATTTGTGAATTTCTTTATTTTAATATTATTTAGTATTATTTTTAACTGCAGTGTAGTGCTTTATGCTTACAATATTATTTTTCAAAATTTAATTGAAAATATTTAACAAAGATTTATATCAAAACAGAAAAGAAACACAGCAAAGTTAAACATAAAATTCGATGCAGATTTCTTTGCTGCTTATGATGTGGAAGCTGTACCTGTATGCCCTCGAAATTGATTCAGTTCTTGACTAAATCTACACCAAACACAAGGATGTTGCTTTGTTAATTTTAAAGATTTATATAGTTTGTGTATTCATTAATCTTTAAAATTTATTAGATTTATGTAATAGAGCATTATTCATGTGATACTAGAATTTATGAAAATTTGAGTTATGATGAACGTAGTTCATCTTAGGGGAGAATGTGTAGAGAATTTTTTAAGGTAGATGGCGCTATGTGCATATAATATTTGATTATGTTTTAAATTAGTGAGGAAGAAGTTGCTGCCCTGTAATGACAGGAATATAATTGCTAATATTAAATAAATATTGTATTGTTCCGTGTTAATCAAGAATTCAACCTATTTGAGTCATGGCTCACATATTCGTGAATACTGCAGATTGCTATTCGGCTAGAGCCCACTCCAAGAAGATTTGGAAAAGAATGTAACATTTTATAAGAATCATGGGAAAATTTAAATTTCTTACAACCTGCCATCAATAGTTACCAACATATCTAATGCATTTAGGGAAACAGGTGAAATCAGCTAGTCCTCCCTTGCATGAAACTAGTGCAAAATAAGTTTTTCCATTCCTATAAAAGCCATACTATGCACAAATTGTGTGCAGTTAGAAAAGAGGTATAATATACATTTAATGGTTTTGAATGTTAGACAAAAGTATAATTTGAAAGAGTTAATGAATGAAATATTACGGAACTAACCTAGTCCTTCTAGTCTATTGATGGCATGCCATTGACCTAAGTCTTGAGCTAGTGGTCGATTTTGGGAATATACAGTCAGTCTAGATCAGGTATTCCTAAGGGGGTCAGTAAACCCCCTGGGATTTGATGAAATTTTAAAAGGGACTAATAATAATCAAGGGGGGGATAACTGAATAGGTATTGCCATATGATCAGCATAGCAAGATCCCACTGATTACAGATGAAATTGTTAATAAAATTTATTATTGATATAAGACAATATACTGATTATCTTTGGTGTTTGTTCTAAAATTGCCTTTATATTGGCACTGAATCATAAAGAATTCTATTATTTTGAACCCTAGAATGAACTTTATGCGATGGTCTGTATTGAAAAGAGTTGTATTTTCTCCAAAAATATATTGTTATATACAAGCCTCTTGCAAAATTTGCATGATTTTAGTGTTCACTTCGAAGGCATTGAATATTTGAGTATATCAGTATGACTCATGAACCGCTGCGATATATCTGATCTTGGTAATATGATGCAAGAAGAGTTGATTACATTGAAGAAGGATGTTCAAGCACAACTCGTATTCAGAACACATGGGTAACTATGTTTTGGAATTTAAGAGTTATCCGAGAAAAATATCGTAAAGTTGTTACCGAACCAACATTGACTTTGTCTGCTTCTTTCCTAGCAGAAGTAGGTTTTAGTCAAGTCAGTAATTTATTAATGTTTAAGTCTAATTGTTATCTTTCAGTTATTTATGTAAATGATTTGCATTATGAATATGTTGTATTCTGCAGATTATAAAGAAAAGTGTAAAGGAGTCAATGAAAGAAAATGGTTGTGAATCCTGGCTCTGGCATCCTTTGAACCATGTCATACATGAAGAAGTATAATGTGTCAACCAGAAATTGGTTGATAATGATCTATATGGATGATGGTAGCTGGAAATGACCTAAATGGGTCTCATGAATTTCTTTCCCATCTGTTTCCAAAATTTTAAATCATTAATATGCTCTCTAAGTAGTTTTCTGGGAATACAAATTTAGCAGAATAAAGGGATATTTTTTTTATACTGAGCTTATATAAATAAAATTTTTAGTCTGAATATATCCAAGATGTTCTTAAAATTCTATGTGAGCTGAGTGGAGATGTCAGTTATAATTACTTAAAAATCAAGTTTCTCATGCAGCAGCTCGCTATTTAATACATTTAATGAATTTAATAAAGACATTCCCTTTTCAATTGGATGTGCTGTGGGAAGATATTAAAATCCACCACGAGCTGAATGGTTTTAGATATCTGCATCTGTGAGGAACAAAAAACTGGCACTCGTGAGTGCTCAGAAAGATGCTGTCACTAAAAATTGTCAATGTTGTCTTACCTGCTTCAATGTTGGGACTATTGTAGGCTTTCACATTGTTGGTACAGAAGCAATGAAGATAAGTAAAAGAACTTGTGATATATATTCTCCTTAGCGATGAATCATATAATGGAGGCTTGGTGCTAACTTTGTTGGAGATGTGAAGATATGAGCTCAACACCTGGAATTATAGTAAACTATGCAGATGGAACTCTTTGTTAAGTCTGCTAATTTCAAAAATCAGTAGCACTTTTAACAGCTGAAGCTGAGTTTGTTGCAGCTATCGAAAGAAATAAATGAATTAATATAGTTAAAGCAGCTTTTTATTCAAATTCTAGGAACTTTAATAGATTGTAAGTTTAAACCATTCCAGAATTCCATGAATAGTCAAAGTATAATTTAAGCTCATATCTCCTACAATAGAATTCTGTTTCAAAATTGGGATGGAGCTGGAGAAAGTCATACTGCAGTTCATAAGATGCCCAAGGCCTGTGTCAACAGTAGACACAGCCCTGCACTCCTTGTTGCAATAAAATTCGTAAACTGTGAGGCAAGTGAGATACTACATAAAAGAGCTTCATAAACGGATAGAACATGTTAATCGTGAAAATCAAATTGCTGCAGAGCATGTTAATAGTTAATGGTTTAGGTATGATAATTATCCAAGCCATTAACTTCAACAAAAACCATTTAACATTCAGGCATCCCCTGCTTATCCAGGGAATTAGGAACTATAGCATTGTCAGAACATCAAGTCGTCATTTTTTGAGCACATCTATTTTTAGCTAACAAATGCATTTTGGTCTTCGGAAGTTGTAATTAAAGTATTACACACCATTTACAAATATGTGTAAAAGATAAAAAGCATTCTTTCAATAAAATAAACAAGATTACTTCTGGGCATTTAAAATATGTTTGCATACGTGGAAACTGGCTGGTAAATGAAATGATGCGAGGACTGTCTTTGAAAAGTGGACCAGTGGCAAAATTTCTAGACTCCTTTAAAGTATTCAAAAATTATTTCTAAATTTAACTATAAAGTATCAGTAGTACTGAATATCTTGGAAGTTTCTGAAGTAAGGACTAGTGTGAAGATATATGTAAGTCGGTCAATAAGGAAAGGTTTGCATGTGCTGATTGTAATGCTAAATTAATACAACACATGTAGGTTTGATAGATGTGCATGCAGGATCTTGTAGATTATTAGTTTTGAATGTACATTTTCCTTACCCAGGACGTTTAAACCTGCAGTTACTTGTGAGTTTAAAAGATGGTGCTAATAGTCTAGCCACTTTTGCAAAATTATGTGGCTATTGAGAGGTGTATTGTCCTCTTTTGACATGCCAGCAAACTTGGAAATGCGATCTCATATTCAAGTGAAATAGAGAAATAAGGGTTTTATGTGCCAAAAATGTGTCCCACTGCCCAGACTCTCGAAGATCATCAGAGTTTAGTGGAAATTCTACAGTGGTCATGAAAGGATTCAAAAGAATATAAAGCTAACTGATGCATTTTGCATTTAAACAGGGTTTGAGCTAGGGCATTGTTCAACATCTTTCAAGGGATGCTTTGCTTAATGAATTCTTTTTAATGCAGTTGTGTTCAAAATTACCACATAACACTGGAAGAACCCAGATAACCACACCATCTAAAGGGTTAAGGATTATAATTAAGTTATTGCTAAGAAATATTAGCAGGATCGCTTTTATTGAACAGAATTCCACTGCTTTCAATAATATAAAATGTGAAACAATATTGATCAAAGTAAATTTTCAGTTTTTTTTTTTTTCAAATCAGGTCTGTGCAAGATTTATGCTCACATAGGTTATGTGTGTACAAATTTCAGTAGTGATGTGTGTGTTAATTTGGTCCTAGATCATTGGAAATTTGAAGTACCACTTTATTAGACACTAGACATATGTTATGTATATTTCAATACTCCATGACTTTTGATTAGGTTATGTTCTGACAAATGCATTAAAAGTGATTTCTTTAAAAATTGTGTATTCAGTATGATAGAAATTAAACACTACGTGTTGCTATGTGACAGGCATGCAAAAAGTTGGGAAATGCTCAAAGTATATTAATTATTAGCCATAATCAACAGTGTTGTAATATATGCAGATCAATACATAAAAAGTACAATGCTCCAAGTTATAATTATGTATCATATTTGGTACTATAATCTCCCCATCTCCATCCCCATCATTTTTCAATTAAAAGCTTTTCGATAAAAATAACTACATCTAGTTGTGTATATCTTCTTTGCCTGTGAATACTGTATAGGACAAAGAACATGCTGTGTGTAGCTTTATGTTACATTTGTTAGATACCAATCACTGGTAAATTTTATTTGCAGTTGGAAAGTAGATCATTCCCATTATAATTCTTCATTTGCATACTTCATGTACTTTAGTAATAGAACTTGTTTTTGCTAAGGATGCCAGTTGGTAGTATTTCTTAAGGTAGATGTGAAGTGACCCTTCCTCTTTACAGCAGTGAATGAGTCGAATGCTTATTTTTAGTGACAATGTAAATACAAAAGTACAAACAAACAATGAAAGGTGTGCATAAAAGCAACGGAAATAATTTACCTTAAAAGTTCTAAAGCACACCAGTAAAGCACTGTTTCAGAGTCACCATCATGAAACTTTAAATAAATATAAATCTTCAACACTGTATTTTTGAGAAAAATCAATTTTAAGAGTTCCGTTTTTCAAAATATAGTCTAATTTCAAAAAGTCTACATGATTATAATTCTTCAAGAAAGTTTTTTTTTAAACTTTTCACAGAAATATCACAAAGGTAAAATTTTTACACACCCATTATTCATTTTGAATAATCATGACAGATCTCAAAATTTTACAACACATTAATTTTAAAATTTATGAAATACATTTTAATATCATAAACATAGTAACGTTCTTATTGAAACCAAATATTTCCATCTCCATATCAAAATTTCTTCCTGTTTGTAAAATTCTGCCAAGAAGCTGTCTACTTCTATTTTGCAATTACTAGTAATTCCTTTAAGAATTCAATAGATGATGTACTTTTATAGGGCACTAAAGATGCTGTAATGTCTGTCATCATGAATATAAATTATGTTACTAGTGTTGGTATTGTATATAAATGATTTTAGTACTTGAAATCAAATGTCTGGGTGAATGATTAAAAAAAAGAGTAAATTAGCTGTATTACAATTTATTTTGCAAGATTCGAGTAGTAGTAGTATTTTCTGAGTAACAGTGGTATAATATTTATATGCTTTAATATCATACGTATTCATTTCAGCGATATATTCAAGAGATGAATAATGAAGAATTTCAAAATCATATTGATTCCCTTTCTTCAATACGTCTTGAAAAGCCTAAGAAACTATCAATCCAAACTGCAAAATATTGGCTTGAAATAGTGTCACGCCATTACAATTTTGATCGAGGTAAAGAACTGTGATAATTTCTCAAGCTTAATTGCTTTACTTTGATAAGGAAAGATTTATTCTAATAAATATTGCACTATTTTCAGATAATGTGGAAGTTGCTTGCCTTGCAACCATTACAAAAGAAGAGCTGTATGCATATTTTAAGGTATTGTTTTCCAAAATACTGTTAATTTTTCTAAATAAATCTGAAGAGCAAATTTTTTGCTTATTCTGTATCTATAATTATAATTTTTAAAATGTAAGTACCCGCTTTTTTTGGTAGGAACTTATAGCACCTGATGCCCCGAAGCGCAAAAAACTTTCTGTTCACGTGACAGCATCATCTACTAAGTCAACGCATGAAACATCTGTTGACTTGCAATTTCCATATGTACCGGAACAAGAATCAAGTGGTGATGGTCTGATACCTCCTCCACCTGCATTTAGGGTAAAACAAAAGTGCATTTATAATATAATGTAATTGCATTAGCATTGGTTGTTGTTTCAATGTGCTGTGAAATACAAATGCGAAACATGAGAGAAATGAAAAATATGAGATAGATTTTACTTTGAAAAATAAGTTCCTACAGTATTACCAATTTTCAGCATGCAATAAAACTCATCTTTTGTAAGCCAAATATATATCAAATGTTAACACGGAATAAAATATGCTACCATCATTCATGCAATTTGGGAAAATGAACATTTAGTGTATTTAATCCAAAGAAAAGCAACCTACAGTAAAAGGAATTCCAGTATCTAAATCATTTCACATCATAAACAAAAGTTAAAATTTACAAATATTGCCACTCACAAACTCGGTGAAAATCCGCTACAGAAAGAAAATCATTAAAATATGGAGTTAGTTAACATTTTAGATGTGACATCCTCCCACCTGAAGTTCTCGGGAGGCAACTGAAGCAAAACAGAGCATTTTAAAGTTTTTATATGGCCGAGCTCTAGGGGGGCACCTTTATTATTGTCATCTTTTGGTTGTTCATATTGCGTAAATTAAGTCTTAGTTACAGTAGAATTTTCTTTGTACACGCTTTCAGTCCTTCATTTCTCACAGGGTTTTCGAGTGCTGTTGAACAGACTTCAAGAGGAAATATTCTCTATATTGACATCTGTTTGTCTTGACTTGAACTAGTATCAGCTTATCTTTGCCAGGAAGCAACTGTGTTACAAGATCCAGTGGCCATACAACACATTTTGTGCCATCATATCCGATTAGCACAGTGTCATCGAGTCTGATTTGTTGACTGTATTTCTGAGGCCTATTTCTTTGAATTAGAAGTCGTAAATATTTGGACCTAAATATTTTCCTAACATGCTTGATAATTTTTTTTGGATACTTTAGCATAGCTTTTTGTTGAAAATTTTCTTCAATTTGATCAAAGTCTGAAACATCAATTTGCCTGCAATTGGTGTATATTTACTTTCATTTTTTGAAAGGTTAGTGGGAGGTTATGAGTTACTAGATTGTGTCACATAAAAAAGTTGACATAGCAAACAAATAACAAACTCTGAAGCCAAGCAAAGCCTTTCATACTACTTTCCTGAAAATTTACTTCATAACACCGATCAACCTTTCCCCAAAACCTCCCTACCAGTGAGCAGCTTGAGGGATAAAAAAAGCCACTGAATCCTTTTTGTTGTGCTATGCTGCAAAATTGCATCCACTTAAAGATTTTTAAGTTGTTAGATGCTACCACATAAGTAGTATATCTCAGTATGCGAATGAGGGTCTGCCTACGGCAACTCTGGAAAAAAGTTACTGTATTCAGAGATGGCAAAAATCAAAATGTAATGCATAAGAGACCGCACATGTGTAAATACAAGTCCAAGATTTGTTTCCCTTTAAAATAAAGGACCCACCATTTCACTTCCTGACTATTTCAAAAACAGCAGAATTCTTTACCTTGTTTTCTGGTTATGAAGAACTTGAAGCAGTCAAGTTCTTTTTAGCATGTCTGATGCATTTACTACAATTGGATGTAACTGAGCAAATAGTTTTTCTTGAATTTAAAATCTAATAATATTCCCTTAATATATTGAGCAAATTCTGGGAGTTGGTACGACAACTTTTATAATGTTTGGTACCATCAGTTTAACAACTTTGTGATCTGGAGTCAAAATCGCGGGATTTTGAATTTCGAAAAAGTGGTCTTTGTCCTCAATCTGAGGAGACCCTCATTATCAATTTATGTTGTTAATGTCCTCAGTTTCTTGCAAGTATCTACTGTAAAATCTTCATGTTGAATAAATTTCATTACTTGCTTTGCAGCTTCTCTTTAAATTCTTGATATTATTGTTCCTCAGAGATGCATAAAGATTTCGGATTTAAGTCTTCGAAGCCAAGCTACCATGCGAATCATTTATGATAATTCAATTAATAAGGATAGCGTCATTTTAATGCACTATGTCTACATTCCACAGAAGTCATATTACATATTTCAAAAATAGTCTGTTGATTCAAAGAGCAAGCAGCTGACTGACTGACCAGGTGCAAAACAGTCCTCCTTTCTTGTGGTATTGCGTCTTTGTTCAATGTTTGACAACAGGCCAATCATTTTTAGTCTGCTTGAGCCAAGTGGATCACTCCCATCATTTATTTTTTTGACAGATGACTTACTGAGCAACTTTTTGAGGGAAGATCGACTGGATTTAAAGTTCCAGGACTTGTGTATATAGACTAGAACTTGAATTTTCTCATTCCTTGAACAAGGTTCTTCACAAAAATTGTCCAAGAATCTTTTTTCTGAATCCACATAGCTGAATTGGTCCAGAAGTATTGTCTAACGTTATCCCATTGGAGATTTTCTGTTACTGTTCTACAGTATGAAGCTTCCACTGTTGCATACAATAATTCCAAATGAGGAATGGTGAGAGGTTTCGCTGGAGCCACCCTTGATTTTGCAGCCAGAAGTTGGATGTGAACAGGATCAGAGTTCTCTATTCAATCAAATACGCCTGTGGCATATGCTTTGTTACTGGCAGTGAAAAAAGTATGCATACTATTGTCATTCACACAGCTGAAGTCTACTGAAAGACAAAGTTCGATGGATGCCTCCTTTAACTGACCAAGTTTCGAAAACCATTTCAACCGTTCCACTTAGTTTCATCTGTGATTTCAGCATCCCATACATTTCCATATTTCAACATTTTCTGCAACTGCACTTTGGGCATTAATAAAACAGGACCCATGAAGCCAGTGGGGTCAAACACTTTATATGTGACTCAAAAAATAGATCTTTTTGATATAGTTTCAAAATTATAACTTTCTAATCTATCCTAGTTCATTTTAAGCACATTATCTTTGCAATCCCGCACTAATTCTGGTACGAATGTAAATCAGTCTGGATCCTGATCTCTTGTATATTGCCATTCTCTCAAATTAAATTTCCTGTGTGATGTTATATGAGAACTTTATCAATAAAAGGTTCAGAGTTTCTATTCCTTACTCAAACTAGTCAGCAGATTATCCATATAAAACTGTAGATGTTTGTTAATAATCCACTTGTTGTAATTGGGATTTTCCAGATATTTCTGTAGATGATAGCTAAGCACAGCTTCTAACAGAAAAGGACTACTTTTTATACCAAATGCCACTCTTTTGTGACGCATGATCGTCATCTTGTTGCCATTGCACCACAAGAAATAAAGGTAATCTTGATCTTCAGGTCTAATGCTAATGTTCAGAAAACTCTTTTCAATATTGACAATGATGCCATAACCATGTGCCTCGAATCTCAAAAGATGACTAAAAGTCAATTCTATCAAATTACATCCTGATTAAACAGTGATTCAAAGCAGAAAACTTAACCCATCTGACCAATGCATGAAAAACTGGACATACTTGAGTTGTCCCCTGTTGCTTTATAATAGGTCTATAATTTTCATGAACTACAACCTCATCTAATACTTCTTCAGAATTTCTTAGTGAAAGCCATTCCTTAAAAAACCACCTCCCATACTGGAACTCTTGACTCAAGTTTTTTAGTTGTGATCTCCATACATATCCAAACTATATCTTGGTTGGAATAGGAGGATGATTGTCCTTCCACAGCAGCGCAACGTCATAATGCCCTTCATTGATTTTAGTGCATCTTTCAAAGAACAGTTTATTCTAAAGTTTTCCCTCTTTTTTTTCTTCTTTTGCATATGTGAGGTCAGTAAAAGCTCTAAATTAAAAACATTTCAAATAGTAGCTTCTTTTAAGAACATTGATATGGTAATTGCTGCAGTATCTTCCTTAGCTGGGGACAAACTTCTTTTCTCTATCAATGTCCATCCTAAATATGTTTCTGTAGCAATTAGTCCTCAAGGTAAAATTAGTCTTTTCTCTGTGAAGAAGCTCTCCATCACGTCAGTCAGTTAGAGTATGAGTCGATCAGTTGCTATCATCAGTGTCAGCAATTGCAGTGTTCATATATTTTAGTTAATCTACCAAAAGTCAAATTCTTGCTTATACTTCATCTTGGTCAAGAATGTTGATATTGCAAAACATTTACTATCTGAACTACCTAGTTCAATTTCATATACCTTATGCAGTTTTTCACCAGTTGTAGCTCCTCTGAAAAATGAATGAGATAATTTTTCCTGATGCAAAGGTTCAAAACTCAAAACAGGTGCTGTTTCCTTTCTGATGTATGATTTTTGGGATCCATAGTCAAGTAATGCTCTAACGTATAACGAACGGAATTTCCAAATAAAATTTTCCTTTCAAGTCTGCAACAAAATATTAGATAAATTAGAAAACCTACCCAAAATTATTGATTTAACTTTTCCGTTTGTTTAACTTGCTTTATTGGACATAGATTTTAGAATTACTACTTTATTATTAGGCAGTTCAGGACACATCATTACACTATGACACTCACTCCTCGTTACAACAGCAAATCTCACAAAATTTCAACATTTGTGAAACGATGTCCTACTTTAAAACATTTGAAGCAGCAACCATTTTCCTTCAAAATTGTTTGTTTATCTACTAATGTCTTTTTCTGCACTTTGGAACAGTTCAAACAATCATGTTTACCATTACAAAAAATATAGCTTTTTGCGTGAATTTGTTCTCAACAAGCTAGGAGCCATATGAAATTATTCGTGAGCTTTCTTACAATTTTTTCCCTTCTAACTCAAAGTCCAAATTCGGCCATTGCAAAATTTATCCACTCTTCAGGCTCAACAACAGATTTCAAGAATTTTGGTAAACTAATGAGTCAATTTTTTCGATCGCTGGCGAGGTCAATATTTCGGCTTTGCCAAGCTCTAAGAAAACCTTCAGGCATGCACAAGTCAACTAAGGGATAAAGTAAGGCAGCCCTTTTGTCTGTGGTAATGCCTAGAGATTCAGCAGTTCATATCCAAGTCTCAAGGCTATCATAAAGTGTATATACACTCACGTTTGTGAAAATTGCAACACCAAGAAGGAATTGTCATAATTGAATGCAATTTAATACACAGTTGAGTGGTAGTGGTACAAATAAATGATTAAATGTTCAAAGCAAACAAACAAGAACAAGAGATCAGAATCAGTATTTTGTGTGGCCACCACGTGCCGCAATAAGTGCTGCTACACGATGTGGCGGAGTCAAAC
>KK120914.1:447613-475032 GCA_000611955.2 Stegodyphus mimosarum | reverse complement strand
CTGCTGTTATTTCTTATATAAAACACTTTGGAGGTGAATGAGTAATGACTGCAGTGCTCTCTATAAATAATGCGACAAAAATTGTACCACCTCCTTCTTTATACTGTATGGTTCAAACTTTAGGTGTGACATATTTTCTGTGCTGCAGGTGAGGAAATTTTATTTTCTTGCAACAAAGATTGTGCAGGAAAAAAAATTATTTCCTTTGAGCAAAATGCAAGGTTATTAGGAAAGAAGTATTTGATTTCAAAATTTAGTATTTTCTATAATTACAAACAAAAAATTATAATTAATATGTCATGTAAAGAAAGAAAAATGATAATTTTTTAGATATTAACATTGTCATTTTGCAGTAGGTGGCAGCATTGTTGTCATGTTTTTGAAATTTTAAAACGAAGTGAAAATGGCATCTAAGCAGCAGAAAACATTTTATTCGCTCTGGTTTGCAAATGACTAAAGGAAGTCATATCAAACAGTTGTGAAAAAAATATTTTAACACTTTTTCTTCACGGTGACACACTATTTATAATTTTCTGTTTGTAATTATGGAAAATTTTAAATTTTATTGTCGGATGATTCTTTCCTGATAATCTTCTATGTAACAAACATTTTTTAACAAAATTAAACTATAAAATTATCTTATATATCAAGCACATGAACCATTTTTATTTCATATAGAATAAAGCAATTAAAGTTGGTTTTTATTTTTATTGGCCCTAAAACTAAGTATAAGGTAATGTTTTTTATTTCCATATAATAAAGCAAATTAAGTTTGATCTTCGTAAAATGAAATGTACAATATATATGTATTGAAATAAAATTAATTAAGCTCAGTGTGGATCATAAGCGCTTAGTGTATTTAAAAAAAAATCTGAAAGGTTTCAGATATTAATTACATCCAAAGGGGCGTTTATATAACATTTTGTGAGTTACCTTTATTTATTAATTACCATGTTCTTCGCACTTAAACCATAAAATTCAGTTCAACAGCAATATCGCAAAATAATTTTAAATTGAGCATATCTTTAGAAATTTCGGTACACACTCTCACGTGCTGCAGATAAAAATGTTTTTCTGTACAACATTGGTATTGCTGGCTTTGAAATCTTTGAGTTTGTTAATGAAAAGTTTGTTAAAGTTTTAAAGACTATTGTTACGTATTTCACGTTTATTTGGCTATTTATTTAGAATTGTAACTAAAATTCCTTTTTATTTTTTCGTACAATGCAGACAATTTTTGAAGAGAAAGCTGCGTCAAAATAAGCAGTAAATTGAAAAGTGAAACGACGCAAAATGCCAAAACGAAAGTAATAGTCCTTTGGAATTCAAATCCCTGTGGATTAAAAAAAAGATGCTTGTGATGTTAAGAAATGATTCACGGCATAAACGGAGAAAGGTATGTGTTTTGTAATTGCTTTTGTCCAATTGTTTATAAATGACACATTTGCAAAATGTTACGTGATGCCATGCTGTTGGAATTAATGAGATGAATATGTATGATACGCTTATTAATCTGAAATGAATGACTTTTTATTGTAAAACAATGAACAGAATATACACATATATCTAAATTAAATAATTCTGATAAATGTATAGTACTGTTTTATCCTTTTCTTTTATTTAAATCACCCAAAGAATATGTAAATAAACTGTAAATTAAAATTTACATGGGCTCAAAGGAAGAGTCAGGTTATGGATTTTGAAGATCTGTATTTTAGTTTTCCTAAAAGCATGTAGAAAACATTTTCTTTGTAGTGTTTCTAAAACAGATTTTCACTGGTTAGTGGAATTATGACCTGCCCTGACCACAACTAAAAGATTTTCTTCTTGGGTCCTCATTGTCTGTGCATTCAGTAATAGAAATCAAGTACTCTGTTCTCACATGGGTGCCCTACGTGCAGTAGAGAATTAGAGTGACTCTTAAGTTATTGTCATATTGTTTGCCATCATTTATTTAAAGCATAGTTTCTCTCTCAAGCTTATTTTGCCCACCGCCCACTTTGAGAATATTTTTTCTTTTCTAAAGCCCCTCATTTTTTTTTACTTGCGAATCTGAAACAGCTATTACTATGATTATATTTAAATGTGTAATATTATATACTATAGTCATAAGATAGGTTATGACCGTATCCTTATTCTGAGTTTAAAAGAAGACTGTTTTAATGAGAACAATTAAAATGCATACTTAATTATATTAAAAAGTATTTTTAATAACATTGAAAAGACAAATTCATTACTTATCTGATGAAAAGTTTGAATTTGATGCATTTAAGGAGTTTATTAATATCAGGCTCTATTTTACTTAAAACGTAAGTCACCGATTTCTCTTTTTAGTTACTATTGTTGCTGCAGCACTAAATTCATGTTCAGCTAAATAGGAAGATGGGAATGTTATCAGAAATCATTGAAGAATTGACTGTAATCCTGGGTACAGTTACAAAATTGCTTCTTCAGCCAAAATTCTTGGTAGCCATTCTTGAATTTAATTTTTAATTCTTCATTTGTTGTCAATTCTGTTAGTTCTTCTAACTGGGATGATCCTGTTGTGTTGACATTTGGAAAAAATCCAAAACCCAGTCTGGTTTGTCCATGTTCAGACTATCCTGGAATAATTCCTTCAAATCGCTGTGGAGGTTTTCCAAGTGTTTACAGTAAACAAGCAAGTCGTCGTGCTTGAATGATACTGCTGATAAATTTGGGAAGCTGTTGAATTCACATCTGCCAATATTTCTTATGTATAATAGCAGTTTTCACACGAAAGCAGCAACGCTATTTTTTGTCTTAATCAAGTTTAAGTCATCGCCTTGAAGTTGGAGATTGAGATCTTTAAACAATTTATACAGATCTGTCGAGTACGCAGTATCATTCTTTGATGAGATTGTCATGTAGTTCTGTGTCTTTGTTTCCTAGAACTTTGTCACAGACCCAGACAGACTATAAAATCGAGCCAAACAAGTACCTTTCGACACCCAGCACACCTCTGTGTGAAGCAGCAATCAGTTGGGATCTTCATCATTGGCACTGCAAAGCTGACTAAATAATCTGTCATTCAATGAGTTATTTCTGATTTTATTAACTGTTTTGATAACATATTGCAGTGACATATGGAGGCGTTTACTCAGATTTTTCGCAACCAAATGCTGCCAATGGATTACGTAATGCACAGCAAGCACATCAGGAACTTTATTTTTAAGCATGCTTATGAAGCTTTTTGATGCCCTGTCATAGCCGGTGCACCATCTGTAGCAACTGACAAATATTATTAAAAAGAATTTCTTTTTCATCACAAAACTTTTCCAGTGTATTGAATATGATTTCTCCTTTTGTATCCGTTTCCAAATTGGTAGCAAACAATAGCTCTTAAAATATTTTTTCATCTTTGATAAACCTTATGTATGACAATAACAAGGCTTTATTGGTTGGTAAAGTGGACTCATTCAGCCATCTCATCAAGTTGTCTTAGCACAGAACTATTGCTCAAAGGAAGTTTTCAGATATATCTGTAGCTGATTTATGGAGCACAGTGGTTATTACTTCTTTTAGTGCTGATAAAATTAAATCTTCTCCAATAGTATGTGGTTTGCCTGTTTTAGTAATCAACAATGAGATTGCACGAAGCTCAAACTTCTTCATCATCTTGTGTAAAAACTCATAAGAAAAGTTTTGATGTTAGTTGGCTGAATTTCGTACTTCTTTTTCATGTCTTGAAAATAGGTCACATCTTTATCTTTCTTATCCGGGTGTATTTTATTAAAATGATCTTGCAGCCTCAAAGGCTTCATATGAAAATGTTGTTTGGCAAATAAGGCACAGTGGTGATGGTGAATTCATGGGATATTTGATAAATCTGTATTTAATATAATCCACACTATACTGCCGTCTCTTCTTTTTTGCTTCCAACAGGGCTCTTACTTTACAGATACGTGAGTAGTAGTAGTAGTGAATGTTAGACATACCCAAGTGAAGAGTTATTTACTATAATATATTTATATGTACTGTGACAAGAAACGGGACATTCAGAGCATGTTGACAATTAGCTGTCACAAGCTGGTAAAAAAAAATATGTGCCAAAAGACAGTTGTTACCAATTAACTATTTCCATTACCTAAAAATACATGACAAAGAGTGCAAGTTCTTAATTAACTATTTCCTTTTCTTATGGGAAAAACCGGTGTTAAGCAGCCTGCCAGGGTTTGTACAGTCCTTAATTTCGCCCAAAATCACTAGAAGGTCCTTAATTTTAATCATCTAAATTTCAGTCCATTTTTACGACTGCTATTTCAAGTGCAAATTAGCATTTTCGAGGAACATTTTTGGTGATTCACTGACAAATATGGTTTTTGTTTGAATTTGTTCCTAATTCTAATATAAACAGTGTGATACTTGAGTTTCTAGGCAAGAAATGAAACATAGGCATTTCGAAATTGTTTCTTTTTTCTAATGAAGAGATCTTAAACAACTTTCCCTTTTTGGGGATGTGAATTCTTTTATTAAACGGTTCTAAATTTGGCTACTTATCAACATTTTGGCCATTTTAAGATCAATTTCTATGCAAAATTTTTAATTCGGAGATCTTTGAATTTTTCAACACTTTTGTTTAGAACATTGTAACATTAATAAATTTCGTTAAAATAATGGCAATATATCAGAATTATATTTAAGAACTAATACTGAAATACAAAATTTTTATTTTTCCCTGTTAAATTATAAAGTGATATTTCTTTTCATTTTGGCAACTTATTATTACAATATTTTGAATCCGAAAATCAACAAGCTAATAAATGCTAAAAAGCATAATTTACAAAACAGTTCTTAGCAAAAGCAAAATAGCTGTGTAATTATTTTAAAATGCCTTCATTTTTATTTTTTCATAGTAAGAGTTTTTCCCCATGTAATTGTCTCAGAATATTCAGAACTTTCATATGTGTGTGTGTGAATTTTTTTTTCAAGTACTTCTGACTTTTCACTGTTGCAGAATTGGTAGTGGTAGTCTTTCTTTTGGATTTTAGACATTGCACCTTGGAAAGTTTAGAAGGATTTGAATGCAAGATTTATAGATCTGAGATTCTAGAAGATTCCTCAAAAATGTGACAAAATAAAAATTGTTTTCATAGTATTAACTTTTAATGGATGTATTATACAGACTGTCTGTGATGAATTGCTTACTCTTTGGAGAATTTTTGGGAGAACAATGAAAACCTAATATTTGAATGTTTTACTTCTGATCCTAGAAATCTTTTTCTTAACATGCTTATTCCCCCCTTTTTGTTCTTTTCCCTCAGCAGAAGCAGGGAAAATATCAATAATGCTTCTAATGTTGGCACATGGACACGTATCTACAGAAAGGAATTTTCTTTTAAAAAAGCATTGAAAACTAACAATTTAAAAGATTATCATATGTATCTTATATATCTCAATGCATGACATGCAGGGCTGGCGTTAGGCATTTTTGTACTTGATGCAGTCTCTGTGGGTCCTAAATTCTGCTCCCAGTGCCTGTCCTAAATTCTAAAAGTTTTGCTATTTCTATATTTTTTTGCTCTGTGCATCGCTGAAATTCTAAAAATTCTGCCACACCGGCTTTGACCATATATCATTTTATATTTACTCTCAGTGTTCATATTATTTAAGGAATAAAATTAGCAGCTTCTTCTATATATTTTAAATACATGTAGTTTTTAGAATAACAGAAATCTTTAAATAAATCCAAAAATTCTGAAATGCAGAGGAAACTTATTGAGAAAAGAAACTGAATGCATAAAGAAAATTATTCTTGAAATATATGTACAGTTAGTATTATGTAAATTAGTCAGTTGTTTATAATTTCAGCCTGTACTATAGCTTCTCCCTTCTTTTCCTCACCAGAATGCAATCTGTATAGATAGTATTTAAACTGAGGTTTTTTTATTGCAAGACAGAGATTGTTTCTGGCTTATGCTTGCTCACTGCATTGGTTCCTGCCAGCTGGTAATAATTTGTAATTATTGAGCTTGGCCTTATCGCTACTGATATTTGAATCTGTTATGATTATGAGTTACTGAGCCAGCTTAGATTAAAATTAAATTGTGCTGTCTTTGATTACTAGTCCACAATTTAAATTTGAATTTGACTCTTCCTGTTTAGTTACATCGCCATAAGCTGTAGCTCATTCTGCTAGCATAAGAACATGCACTTTTATAAGTTCTATTTAAATAAAGAGGTTTATTCTAACTTTTATCTGACTTTATAGTTACTTTCAGACATGATGATAGTTTGCTTCATGCCTATCAAGAGTTTTGGACTATTTAACTTTTACTAGATCATACAAAACCTCATAGGTATAATGTCGAGACATTAACAAGGTAGAAGATGTAGCAGAAACTAATGCGAACATTGGTTTGCTTATTGAAACAAATTTTTCATTGTTAGAAAAGATGCTTAAAGAGAAGGAAATTGATATAAATTAGCCATAATCTCTGGGAAGGTTTCAAATTAAAAAGACGCATAAATATTTTGTTGAGTATTGTTGCTGCAAAACATAAACGTGTCATAGTTTTTAATGTATTGTTAGCCTGATGTTGTTTAAGAATCAATGTCATAAATTACATGTATTTTAAACTATGAAATGTTATTAGACTGTGATTTTCATTAAATATTTTTAAAAAATAAATAAAATTTAATAGTGGCTAGGTAAATCTATAATATCTGCTACTTACCTAATTCAATTATTGGCAACTAATTGCTCACCTTTAAAAGTTATCTGTACATCGAGCCTTTCATTTATCCTGACTATGGTCACAAGATACAACACAGAAATGTAAAAATTACTATAAAACATATTCCTTACAGCTAGTAAGACTTAAAATAATACGAAACAACTTATCACCTCTGGTGCTTTAGTGGCTTAATGGAACCTTAAAGTATGTTAACTGTATTACAACTCCAGGAACTCTGCATGAAGCTACAACACTAACTGTGTGAGACAGACAGACAGAGCATAACTTTCAAAAACCCTGGCAACATCGGGCATTCATGTCTGTTCTGATCGGCAAGTCTCTCTCTAGCCGAGCAACAGCCAGTCTTGTGTTATGGATTTTACTTCTCACTTTAACCTATGCCATTTGATATAAAATCGGCCTGCAATTTATAAAATCTCTATACTGAGCAAGTACTTAACGAAATGAGACATGAAAGAAAAAAAATCAGCATATAGCTAACCACTAGTAAAACGTAAATAAAATGCCACTAATCTTGAAAATATGTCCAACTATTATAAGTGTAAAATGCGTAATACTTATTTGACAAATTTTACAAAAATGATTTTATTCTCGAATTTATTTTATAATTATGCTTATTAAAATAGTGGATCCTACTTACAGATCTATTTTTTATTAGGTTGGCATAAGGAAAGTGAAGTTCAGGCCTAGACTTTAATTGAATTTATGCAGTTCCGATTTGTCCTTAATATTTTCTTTTAATGGTCCTTAATAGTACTTAATTTTTATGTGCAGAAATGTGTACGGACCCTGGCCTGCAGGAAATCCACTCAGGGGGACACAAAAGAAAGACTTTGTGAATGCTAAAAGATGTGCGGAGAACTTTGATGGATGTGCTATGAATCGGGCACAAATATTATGTCCGCGGAAGTGAATGGTCTGCTTTGGTGTTAGTCATTGCTTTAATTTTAATATAATTCATCTTTTGTATAACCAGGAATTAATTTGTTAAGTTTTCATTAAAAATTAAAAAGACAACCTGTCTGTTTATTCTCCCATCTCAGGAAAACTCAGCGACTAGAGAGGTATCTCTAAACATTGAAAAGATCAACTTTTAAAACCCTGTCATCAATTTCATGTGATAATGCCTAATGAAAATAAAATGAACAATCATTGCCTTTATATAAGTTGGAGACATATAACATGCATTGACAGGAATAAGATAAGCATGCAGTGACTTGTTTATAACACTCGGCGCGGAAGTAAAGCGGGGCGGGGCAAGGATGATGTGGGAGCAGAGTGTGGGTTAGAACAAGCACAGATGATACTGTCAATTCCTGCAAGTTTGCAAAAATCGCATTATTTAACAAAAGTTTGCTATAGCTGTAGTGCTCCAAGCATATTTGTTTGCTATTTTTTATTAACAGGTTTTTGTTAACTTTATCTGTATTTGTATATGAGATATTTGATGTAAAATTGGATGATTTAAAAAATTTTAATTCATATCTAAAATTAAAAATTCTTATAATCATCCAAGTTAATGTAGATCTGAATGTAATGGAGTCTTTTAAGTTTAATTTTCTTCTACTTCCCGAACTACAGAAATATGTGAATTTAACACTGATAAAAATGGTTAAAATACGTACAGTAACAAAAATTAACCAATATTCCCCCATTTCAGTTTTCCTACCCCCTGAAATATTTATAAACAACTAAAAAAAAAGTAACCATTTAAACAAAATCTATTGGTTTCTTTTTTAAAAGGCAGAATTGTATATGAATCATTAACAGCAACAACTATCAGTAACCATAAAACAACTTTTCCTATATACTTAATTAACTTTATAAATAAAAAGTTCGGTTATTACCCCGCGACGTCGCTGTGACATTGCAGACATGTATATATGGCTAGAAAATTCATTTCGTAGGCAATGCAGAAGTTTCATTTTGTATCGGCAGTCTATTTACGATTAATCAAAGTTGGTCGATTTTTTTTAACTGTTGCATTTATTTCTCATGCATTAACAGTTTATTTTTTGAGAATTATGCAAGATAGAAACATCAACTTCTGTATCCGTATCATTTGATGCAACAATTACAAAATAAAAGGCTGCTGAATGTTCAAATTAGATATTAGTCAATAAAATAAAATTTCTTTTTATTATTATATTTCTGAAATCATACTACAGTTGGCTTAGTATTAGGAAAAGCGACATTTGCAATGCTTTTCAACTGATTTTCCTTTACCAATGTTTGCATTTATTATTTCCTTAGCCCTGAGAGAGACATATGTATGTATTTGATATGATCCCCATAGAACAGTTGTTCTGTACTTTTCTGCTAGCTGTTTGAACTGAAAACCACTGCTGAGTGAACACTTTTGAGAGAAGAATGGGTACTTGAAATATTTTCTGATAATCTAGAACTAAGCATGAGAACTATGACTAACCAAAGCAGTCCTTTAGGGTTCTTTGTGTGGCATTGTGTATAATGCATTGAAATTCTATCACAAGTATCACTTAGTAATAGGGGGTTCATAAATGATTCCCTGACAGCAATTCTTGTAGCCATCACTAGACTCTCGAAAGAACTTCAGTTTGGGAGTGTCCTCTGGTACAGGCATTGTGCCATTGGAAAACTGCTGCTCACTTAACTATACTTAATAGTGTGGTATCATATTCCTTGCTGAAAAAGTATAACATCCTGTAACTCTAAAAATCTTTTTGTGATAGCCTAAAATATCTCTTCAGTCTGAGAGCTCTCATAATGTACATTCCTTTCTCTAACTTTTAATATTCTTCACTTGCAGCACAAATTTGCACTACATGGCATATAGAATACTTTGCATCCAATTGTTGCTTATCTTCAGTGTCTCATAATTTGGAAACCTTATGTCATTTGTTGTGCATTCATGAGACTTGGGGGTGTTGTCTTTGGCTGTTGATTCCAGTGCTGGGGTTTGTTTACTTTATACCGAACACCCTATGTTTCTGCATATTATTCACTATGGTGTTCGCCATAAGAGCAAAAATTTTTCTTTTCAATGTTTTTCAGAATTTAAATTGTTTATAATTATTTAAGTGCTGCCTGGACAGTACAGTGGTTAGAAGAGCCGGCTGCGATTCCGAAGGGCCTGTGTTCGAATCCCAGAGAAAGCATAGTTGTATTTGTCCATCTGCTCATAGGATGCAAAGGCGGCCCACCTATTAGGTGCCTCCATAATAAACTGACCAGCGCTTCTGGCCTTAGCAGTGGCCAGCATCTGTGTAACATTTGGGCCTGCCATTGAAAAGAATAAAGTAAAATAATTATTTCTGTTTACTAACATGCATGTAATCTGCTTGGTGCAATTATTAATAAAGAGGAAGCATTTTTCTATACAAAAGGATATCGTGATGAGGTTGGCTACCTGTAATAAGATGTGTAATTGTTGAGTTAGTGGGTACAATTTTACTACATTCAGCTTCTTGACAGTTTGCTATTGTTATTCTTAAATGTCTCTAAGTAAACGGTGCTTCAGGTTATTATTGCTATCAGAAAAAAAGCTTAACTAGAAATATTCAGACCAATAAAACAAATATGTTTGTGTTTTCATCTAGACAGGGTATCTTTATTATCAGGCTTGGAATTATTTAGTATTTTTGGGCAGACTATTTATCTTGCAATTGTGAATATCTTTTTTCTCCTCCTTTCCTAATTTAAACTATATTTTAAAATAGAATTTTAATGCCTCTGTGTGTCTGTCAAGTTGATATTGAGCACCTTGGCGATGCATGACTTATCAGCTGGATTTGAACAATTAATCAAACTTGAAATCTTGCAGCAGGAAAAAAGTTAGTGAAATTTCCATCTGGTTTCACCAGTATTAATGATGAGTGCAGATGACTGTAGTGGTTTTATTTTTATCAGATTTATGTTTGCTCATTTCTCATATAGTGCCTTGTACACTTGTAGCCTCTGAAATTCAAATTATTTCATATATTGGTAAAGATCTAAATAAATAGTAGTTGAATTACTTGACCTTTTTGTGATAATTGATAAATTTTAAAATTTTGCTGGATGAAATAGATTTTTGATGGTTTTTAGATACCTTCATATTGTGCTTGAATATTTATATTGTGTTAATATTTTTATTCCACAAAATATGTTTTTACTATATTGTACTATTATTTTGTGAGACTTAAATGTATTTTTTTACTTTCAGCCACCAGTGAAAATAGACAATGTGATAGCTTTCAAAAATAGTTTGGGCTTATATCCATTAGTGCCTCCGTATATCCATATACCATCACCATTTTTTAATGTTCCTGAAAAATCAAAACTGTAGGTGCAGTTGGACTTCATTTCTGAACTTCTGTGATTAAAAGCCTTGTATATTTTTACATGGTTGTTAAAGCAGCTTATAGTGTAATAATACTGTAACTTTTTAAAATTTTGCTTAATTTGTTGAAGACATTTAAATAGATAATTGGTTTAAATAAGTTTATTTTATGTGAAGATGATTGTAGCAGAATATTTCTGCCAATATATATTTTTCCCCTTTTGAAAATTAACATATATTTTGTTAAATGTCTGTTGAATGAGGATGCATGATTTTCCATAAGCCTGAAATATGAAGAGCCATGAATTGTTTCGTATGAAAAGTACAAAAGTTCCAGTCCTCAGTTAGGTATATGCTACATCATTTTCAGTTATCAGTATAACATCTGAATGTAAAGTAATTAAACTGAAATGCCAAAACATGAGATACAATTATACTATCTACTGCTTCTCGGTGTGTAAATGGCTGCATATGAGCAATGGATAATTGTAACAACCGAGTTATTAATCATATGTAGTTTGGTAAACACATACTGTGTATATTTCTCATCATTTGACCTCTCAGTTCAAGCTAAACATCAGTGATGAATACAGAAGGTGAGTCTATAAGAACTACGGGAATGAGACTGCCTATGTCATAGATTAATGGTAGTCACAGAAAGAAGGGAGCAAGCATTGTGCCAGATTATATTCTATTTCAGTGTTGGTGCTGCTCAAGCCACCAATGAATAGGTTGTCTGTCCTGCAATGCATTCCGTAGAATTTGCTGGTCTTCAGCTTACATGTGTTGCACTTGTTTAGGCAATCCATCTCCTGTAGAACAGGGAACAGTGTCATTATATTATGGATACCTGTCCTTGTCAGATAAATCATATTTCAAGTTGAAGCATGTGTTTAGGGGAAATAACATAATTATCTTTTTATCCTATCAAGTCTGTTTTTGCGTAAGTTTCTTATGGCTTTGCCATGGTTTAGGGTATGTATTTAACAAGTTCATGAGAGTGGTTCTTAACTGGAACAACTTGCAGAAATCTCATTGCAGAATCTTTGTACTTTTTTATTGATGCCATGCTCCTGCATGATTTATATTTGCAGAAGCAAAGGCCTATCCTGAAATTAGTATAAAACAGACTTTAGCACTTGCCATATCTAAAAATCTATGAACACTTATGAAATGTTATGCAGATCTCCTTAAATGCTTTCTAATGGTAGCCAATGAAATAGGCTATGTTACAGTCAGCAACAGTATGTGCCTCACTGGATATATCTTCATAACAGTTCTTTGAAACCTCACCAATTCATCGATCTTGGTTATTCTTGTGCTTACAGAACTGCACCTTATTGTTTTAGTGTATCTGATGTGTTGGCATTTCAATCTTTATTACCAGTTCTCATTAGAAAATTAAAATCATATTAGCATAGCATTTAGTTCATTAAAATAATCTGCATATAAGCAGTAAGATTATATCTAATATTCTTTAAGATAGGAAGTGGTATTCCTGAGATATTTATAGTAACTTATTTTAATTATATTAAAGATAGGTGTTTGATTTCATGATTAGTGTAATCATTTGGTGAAATATTTAAACATTGTGAACAAAAAATGTATCAGCATTTTTAAAATTTTAAGAAAAAATGTAATCTCCAAAGAATATAAGGAAGAAAATCAAAATGTTAGATTTTGTTTCATTGGTTCCAATTTTTTTTTGGAGGGGGAATGATTGATTTTTGATGCTGCCGACATCATCTTCAAAAAGAGTAGTTTTAAAATGTTCTTGTTTGACCTTTCTAGTAGACAAGAGTGTTTATATAAATATTCTTTCAGAAGGAACACGCTAAAAAAGTAATCTCATTTCATCAGAAACAAAAAATACATGCATACAGTGCAGAGTCCGAGTTTTACTTTCTACTTGTCAAACACTTTAAATGTTAAAAGGATCTGTTCTTTCTACAAATCTTTACCCATCATATTATTTTTAGGTACATATTGTATATTGTTGGAAATTTTCCAATATTTATAGAATTAATTTCTAAATCTGAAGATCTTAAAAAAGCAGTTTAGCATAGAATATATATAGAAAATCTGATGGACTATGTAGTCCTTTTTAACAAATTATAAAAAAAATTAGCTTGGAATTTATTTGCTGATAGGTGCATTATCATGTGCCTTGTAAGGCCATGTAAGGTCTTGCTAAAAAATTTCAACAGGGCATTATGCTTACTATATATAATAAACGTTTGTCTTGAGAAAATTTTAATTATAACAAGCAAAATTGAATGATAACAAGACATAAGTTTTCTGTTTCCTAGTATTTCCTAAGAATTATAGTATGCCTTTCTATGCACATCACAAAGAAAATAATGAAGAAAGTTATTAGCATTATATGACCTCTAGAATGATCTGTCTTTCACTTAAAATTTTAAGATATAACTTCAAAAATTCTGCTTATTGATATAGCGATGTCTTTTCTATTTTTTGCTTGTTGTATTTCATAATTCTTATCAAGTTGTTGATAATATGGATGAGGTATTATGATGTATTTAAATGGCGGGGCAGGGGGCTATAAGAATGTGTGTAATTTACATCCTAGTGGAATCTTAATTCTTTGAATTTTTGGTGAAATTCATATTTTCCTCATAAATGTAAATACATAAAATAATTGTCAAAGTGTTATTATTTGATCCAGTAGTCAATCTTTCATTTTCTTTAATTTTTGTATCAAGTTATTTACTAGCTGGAGGATTTCCAAAAAAAGTAATAATAATTAATTAACCTCATGCTTTATTATTAAACTATTAGCTTTTAATGTTATAGCTGCATATTATTTTGATTTTACTACTGACATCTAAAATTCTTGATCCATGTCTAAATACCACAGAAGAATTTAATGCTTTGATATTAATCCCCGTTGCTATCAATGTGAATTAAAGGCAATTACTGATAGCTTATTGCAAACTGCTACTGCTACTAGAATATAATTGTTGTAAGTTTAAATAAAAACCTTTTAATAAACATGACAAAAAAATTAGTTTACTTACAAAGTTGTATATTTTTATTAGCATGTTTAAAACAGTGAAAAAAGGCATAGAATTACATGCGGATTATTTTTGCCTTATCATATGATTTATTAAATTGTGTATTATAGTTATGACCATGGAATGCATTTAAAAATATAGAGTGCAAAGTCCTAAATCAAGACGTCCAGTATCTGGAATGATCTAATATGCGGTCTTCTAGTAAAGCAGAACTTTTTCTAACAAATCTTGGAAATGGTAATATAATAGTTAAAAAAAAAGGTGCAGTAAAAGCGATTTTTCTCCCGACTAGCTGAGCATCATGTATGTCACTAATAACAATACATTGATTGATGGATAATTAGCAGCTGTCTCAGTTGATCAGATGGAGAGGGCTGATGGTTTGAAAATTTCTCGGATAGTTTCCTAGGAGAATCTGAAAAAGGAAAAGAGAGGTTCTTTGCTCTGACAAAGTCACCGCATTGTGAAAAGATGATCTGATCAAATGGCTGAACAGAAAGGGGATATCCGGCTTCTCTTCAACCAGTTGATCAGTTTCTTCTGAGGCTTTGGCTTCTGAAGAGAGGGCTAGGTATTTGATCTCAAGAAGCAACCAGGAGACTTAAATTGCTGTTAAGTAAGCAGTAGTTGAAGAAAATATATGAGGCAATAAGGTGGTGATCTCAAAATTGTAAATGAAGTCCAGTATTAAAAATACTTTCTGTGCATTAAAAGTCATCAGATGGCAACACTTATTTAGTAGCTTTGTATTTTGCTTGCTAAGGAATGACAGTATGATTGACACTAGCTACTAGTACACTTTCAGCCATTGAATGCTTGTGGATATGGCGGGAAACATTTTTCTGTTTAACCTAAACATTATTTGAAATGCCAATATATACACGTAAGTGTAGTGCTGCTGAAGTAGGTTTTCTTTTTTTCATAAAGTATCAGAGACAAGAAAAGAATTACATTTCAAAGAACTTGAGTTAACATAGCAGACTGCACTCCTTTACTTTCTAATTTGATCCCTCATATTTTTTGCAGGCTATCTTAATCAAAGTTAAAGATTTTAATTTTCATTTGTATTGAAAAGAATTCTATTCTAAAACCATAGCAGGATTTGCAAAGCAAAAACATATTTTGCACTTGCTTCCACAATTGCCTCGATGCAGTTTGTGCTTAAGAAAGTGCGATTTCAAAATTAGAGAAAGTGTGAAATCAAAATTAGGCAAAACAGTAACCTTATTTTGGCATAGATTTTGGATACTGTAGAAGGCAGAATTTTCCAATTAATGGAACTCGTGAAAAAATTTAGAGAAGTGATGATAAATGAAGATGATTTAACAGAAGTTTTCTATTGCAATGACTGTGCCCAAACCAGTAGTCAACGAATGGATAGCAAAATCTGTTGTATGGTTTTAAATCCATAAAATATCACTACAGTTGGCTGTTGATGAAGCACACCTTTTGATGCCAATACTTAGCTGCAGCAGATTATCAACAGTGTGTTCTATTCTTCTGGAGTAAGGTAGCGGCATGTGAAACCATAACTCATAAACAAAAAAACCTGCATTTTTGTAAATAAATTTATGTTTTTATTACTGTTATGAAGAGTATATTTTCTTGCCACATAAAATTGCTTCACTCGTCCCCTAAGCTCATTCTGCAGTGATAACATAGGTGGCGTACCAGCTGTGAAAGACATTTCTAGGGAATGCATGTATGAGACACTTGTCCAGAAAGGTTAGTGAAATTTATTCAAAATGAAGTTGAAAGAGTCACTTCACCTGGATCTCCATCACTTCACAACATCACTGAATGCCATGCTTTTAATATTCTGGAGGAAATTTATTGTTTCATTTTTAATTTATATTTACTTAAACTTTTAAATTAATCCTCCCTTTTCTGCAGTTAATTTGATTTAAAAAGATTGTAGAAAAATTTTAAAAATCTGAACAGCTATTTAAATATTTTTTATCAAATTCTCTTAAGAAAATCAATGTCAAAATCCAAGTGTATTATTGTAACAATATAGTAGTTCTTGGACAACTATGTAGATCATTTATTAAACTTTATGTGTATCTTCTTAATTGTTAGGAAATTTGCATTCTCCCTTTTTGTTGTGCAGAAGCAATGTGAATTCAGAAACCTTATCAAAAATGAATAACATAAGAACACACAGCAAGAGCAAAAATACAACAGTTTATGTAACATAAATTGAGCGAAAACTCTAAAGACTTGAGTGACTTCTTGCTATATCTTGAAAAAAATTACAACAAAGACCTGAAAAGGTGTAAAAAACCCTTAACTCAGATAATTAACAGAAGGCACGCACATAAACTCAGTCATGAGTACATAAAAGTGAGCTGTGGAAGTACTGCGGACAATGATAACATTTTGGAGGGTTCGGCCTCAATTTTAAGGTTTCAGCAATGACATTCATATATCCTATGTGCTTGATGTGATAAATGTTTTTAGATGCTTCAGTCTTAGGTAGGTGAAGTAAGAAAAGTAGCACTGGCTTATTCTCCTTTCTGTTTCACATAATTGTAATATGATTAATAGTAAAAGTTTGGTTCGTTAGTTCTTGGACAATATACTTTGGGTTCATGGTCACTGGCAGGCCTCTGACTTTAATCACTTTTTCTTCAGCACAAGAAATGTATGGGTTTTAAGATGTATTTCTTCTATGACTTTGTGAACAAAGTAGTGAGAGTCAGCATCAGGGGGGTTCAGTTTGTAGTTTGTCTGCTTTAAGAGTGCCCATTATCTTTTCTCCAGTTTGATTACTCAAATTTGCAAGAAATTCGTCGGCTTTGACATTATAATCCACTATTATGGGTGGAACTTTATTCCTTTGAGTTTTATTTTCAGTGAATTTCTTCTTGGTAATTTTTGGAATGGTGGCATGTATAGTTGGTTGATTAGAAGTAGACGGGTTTTCATCTTCAGTATTATCTAAGTTAAGTCATTATTGGTTAACAAATTTCATTTGCAGTTTCAGGTTTTAATTTTAAGAATAAACCTTTAAGGAAAAGAAAAGAATAAATTCTAAAGTTAAATAAAGAAGTTGCTAGTGCTACTGATTTATTGAGCATTAAAGAAAATAATTCAAGTAATGCATGTTTATTTTCTATAGGTAAGCAATTGGTATTGAATTTTTTAAAGCTAAAAATATGTGACAGACACAAAAGAAAAAAAATTCTATTTGAGAAAAGATGTTTTTGTCTGAAATCAGAATATTATGTAAGGGATTGCAATATTTCAGTGAAGTATATGTTATGTCCAAAGAGACATTTTTGAATAATGTGTCCGGAACAATATAAAACAAATAATGATGACAAATGTAATTCAGTTTATGAAAACAGCCCCCTTGAGTCAACAAAGGAGAGTGCACAATGTATCGGCACATCACATTCAAGCTCGTTTTTCAATCCGGAAGATTTTCTTCAGCAGTCGTTACGAAGTTAATAGGTAATAACACTGAGTGTCACGTTTGTACATTAATTAATACAGGATCACAGAGGTAATATATTTTAAAGCGTTAAGCTTAAGATTGAATTATGAGCCAATTAAAGAAAAAATTGTGCAACATTCTGTATTTGGAGAGATAAATCCTGTCGGTTCTTAATCAAGCTTTTGATCCTGTAGAGTTTACGAATCCTGTTACATTATGCCTTGAACGTCTGTTGCAGTCTACCTGGAAGACAAAGGGAACATAGGTTGTTAAAGTGAATAATAATATAGAGGAAGAATTTTTTAAATGGGCAAAAGATATTATACTTATTATATTTAACCAATATAAAAATACTCAGATGGCTTAGTGGGAGTAAAGAGGTGAAAATGAGTCTACATTATCTGATGTGAATCAAAGCACTCGATATCAGTACAATAACTGCGAGCCCGATTAAGTAAAGAAGGTTACCATACGGCAGTTACAACTGAAGCTATGCTACTAGGTCAATGATGAAAGCTCTTAAAGTGGAAGATATGAAATCTTTCTTTTGGACAGACTCAAACACAGTTCTTACTTGGATCTGCTGCAAAGACCAGTGGTCAGTAACAGAATAAAAGAAGTAAGATAACTGAATTCCTCAGACCTAGGATAACATGTACCAGGTGATCATAGTCCCATGTTAATTTTTCTTCTCGAAGATATGGAACAAAACAGTTCCTAAAATCGTGATGGTGGGAAGGTCCACAGTGGCTAAAAGATTTATATGAAGTCTTGGCTAAAATCCAACTGTTGAACAAATGAACAAGAAGTCTCGGTGGAGAAGAAAAAATGCATTAAATCTTCATTAATGAGTGTTCAACTGGAAAATAAAAACTAGTGTTATAAACATTTCTCAAAGTCTGATAGTGCATATGTTGGGTTGGATATTGTGATTCAAGAAGGATAGTCAAATACCGAAAGATCCATGTACCCATGGTGATTTGTCCTGCGAAGAATATATGGCAGCTGAAAACAAGTTATTACATAATTCAAAGAATGTTCTCTGGTTTGGATGTTTCTATATCATCGAGTTGACACATCTATGTTGATGAAAATGGTGTTTTACAATTAAGAACAGAGATTTCTCATTGAGAAAGTACTTAGGATTTTCAGCATCCAACAGGTTTACCTAACAATTATTCTGTTGTTTTCAGATTGATTTTCGATACATTTAAAATTATCTCGTGCTGGTACTCAGATGATGAAATCAATTCTTAGAGAACATTTGTGGACTTTAAGCGGTTGTTATACCATCTGAGCTGTTCTTATTCAATGATTACAGTGTAAGTGGTGCAAAATAAAACTACCAACTGCCTTGCCTATCTGTCTGTATTTGGAACTCTCTTCCCATTCAATGAAGAATATTGCAGGGAGACAATTTTAAATCCTGTGCTGAAATTGTCGAAACAGATAATCGGCCATCTGCTAAATGCAGTCATAAGGCTGAGATGATTAACCATGCTCAGCTGGAAATTCTGTTAGCTTTGTCACCAGGACCCACTGGCCCTTTGTTAAACATATAAAGTAATTAAATAATAGAGTGAGAAAGGGAAACATATACAGATGGAAAGAAGACTATAATTTGCTCATGCTCTTTACAAATGTAAACAGGACATGTTATAATTTCTATTTACTAATTCACTCATTTATTAATATGATTTATAATCACCATGCCTTTGTTTTCAGTCATGTAGTTAAAAATTTGTTGAAGTGCAGACATACACTTTGTATTGTAAAATAAATATTTTTCTGAAATTTTTTCTTGCAAATCCTAGTAGATGCTTTGCTCTAATAACTGAAAGTAATGGACATTGCCATATATAATGTTTAGCATCTGCTAGATGTGTTGGTGTTCCTCACCCACATCTTACGTTTTTTCTTAAGAATCACTTGAAATAAGATAAAAACTTTGCATGATTTTTTTGCTAGTTGTACTAGCTAGAAATTTGTTTTTGTTCTTTTTAAGGGTACTTTTGGGAAGTATTTGTGAATTAATCCTCCTGTATGTGCCTTGTCCCATCTTCTTTCCCCTTTTATTAAAACTTGTTTAGAAATTTTAGAGGCTTGGTGGCACAATGGTTGGCACATCACGCAGCAGCACCAAAGTTCCGTGACTTAATCCCCAGGCTGAGCAAGGTTGACTAAGCCTTTCTTCCCTTAAGTGGGTCGATAACATGAGTACCAAGTTCATTTGGGGACTAAATCCGGGAGAGGCTGTGACAAGCAGACCACTTACTTCTTCAGGTTAGATGTTCATGTAACCCAAAGCTCGCAGTTTAGAAAGCAGATACAAGGGCACTGCAGGCCACAGCTCACTGAGGGCTGTTCTGGCAATTTTTTTTTTTTTTTTTAAGGAACTGTGTTCTTGATTTTAAGTCTTGAAATAGGAAGATCAATGTCGATCATATATCTTATTATGGCTTCCTTAGCCGCTGTATTATAAGCTTCATTCCCTGTTATATGTGTATGTCCTCGCATCCAATTTAGGCTAATGGAACAAGTATTCATTTTCATAAATATTGTTTCTGAAAGAGTTCGAATAATTAAAGATGTATTCATGAAATGTAACGCCTTTAAAGCACTTTGGCTATTTTTATAAATGCTCACATATTGTAACTTATTACTTTTGAGAAAGGCATTTAGTTATAAAAAAGCTTCCTTTCCCGATACATCATGCGAGTATATCGAGCAGTACATCTCGAGCTGATTTCCTCTCTGTCAGCTGATTGTTTTTTACAAGGATTCTGCAGATTTACTAGGCATAGAGGATGACCATCTATAATTTATATTGACAGTGGAAATTAATTTTATAAGAGCAGCTAGTGCTTTTAAATAATGTTCATTCGAAGGAAATTTAAGTTTACAGCTCTTGTATAGTTGTTGGAGGGAATGATAGGTGTTCTTTAGCAATGGGTTTAAAAGATCTTGGGAATATATTGTTGCATTTTGAAGAACTACAAACAATTCTCTATAACTGCTAAGGAATTGTCAGTACTCGAACTAAAACTTGCATTTCTGAAGATCTGAGTAATCCAATTAAATTGACTCCTGATATGTAACTGAAGGAAATAGATTACCTGGTCTATTCTTGGTAGAACCTCAGGATCTCAGACTAAGGTTGAGAGAAGAATTACAATGAAGATTTTGTAGTAAATACTTAGACCAGCTGAAGATGGAAGTCACTCAAAGATTGTCAAAGAAGACAAATGTCTATGACATCGTACTAATCAGAAGTGATAATCTAAAGCATTTAGTTGACCACTTGCAAAAGTGATAGAGCTTATTCGAGATTGTGATGATAGAGTAAGAGTTGTATCTGTCGAGAGCATTGGGTATATTGTTACAACCAAGTCAAGTGATCTATCAGTGGGAAATTGCTGGACACTAAAATGCTGCTGCAGTAACAAAGCACTTAGCTCAGTTCGAAAGTGATGAGATTCAGAAGGCAACAGAAAAGGTAAAAGGACTTTGTGAGACTACTTAAACGATCTGCGTGTGGTCATGGGATTAAAATTCCTAAGAGACACTTATATAATTATTATTTGTAAAGAATTACGAATTGTAGTAATGTAATTTTAGTAGTATATAATTCATACTTTGTTTAAGTAATTTTGTTTCAGAAAATATAAACTTTAATGTTAAAACTGATGTTAACTTCTTGGAATTAAGTTAACTTGTGGTGGGAGAATGTTGGCTATTGGCGAGCCACACCTTTTGATGCCAGTATTTAGCTGCAGCAGATTGGCAACAGTGTGTTCTATTCTTCTCTCATAAGATGGCAGAATGTCACACCGTAACTTGTAACGAACCCGTACTTTTGTAAATAAAATTGTTTTTTTACCCTTATGAAGTGTATCTTTTCTTCCCACATAAATTGGTAGAGTTTGTTTTACCGAAGGTAAATGATTGTAGTTTTCCAACAGTTACTGTGAAGAAGTAATAAAGAAGTTTCTGAAAGGGAAAAGGTTTTCATAAATAATGTAGTGGGAATTCTTGGCAGAGCACTTTCAGGACTTGAACAGTGGAACTTTGTAATTGAGCAAGAAATAGTCTATCCATAAAATGAAAGAAGTATTAACCTAAAAAACAAAGCAATTTAAATAAATGTATTGAAAGAAACGTGTGATAAAACAAGCAAATATTGAGCTTTTTAGGTAAATTTTGATTCCCCTGAGGTTGTAAATGCTTTGTGGTATTTTTAATTTTGGAATTTGTACATGTTATCTTCCCACACTTAAACTGGTTATCTGAAATTTTGAAAATTCTGAAATCCGAAATTGTCAAAGCCCGAACCATTCTGGATCTCGGACTTTGTACTGTACTGCTTGCAAAAAAAAATTGGAGTACTAAGAGTTTAAGGATGCGTGTAGTAAAATAATATAAGGAATGTGCTGGCATTTAAAAATATGAGATGAGAAATTGCACCTTCTAATCTGTGCATGAGATAAATTTTATTTCAGAGCAGCAGACATTCAAAATTAAATATATTTTAATCTAAAATTTTAACATAAAAATGCTTATATTGAATAAACTGAACAGAAGTTTTTGAGGAATGGAAGGTAATTTTGAAATCCCGTTGTAGATTAGACCGTAAAAACATGTGTCATTGAGCACATTGTTGAATCACTTGTAAAAATGAGAAACCCCGCAGCGTAAATTGATAGTTTAAATTAAAATGTGCATTCATGATTAATATCAAGTAATTTTAAATCAAAGTTCATTTATACTTTATTAAAGATATTTACCATGGGTTATAAATTTGTCTTGTAATTTATTATTATTGAAAATATATTTGGATAAAAAAAGCATGAATTAATAAACTGTTATACGGAGTTTACCATGCCATTAAACAAACAGTTATAAGGTTAATATACTAAAGCACTGGAAGAAAATGGACGTATGTGTTTCAGTTTGTACTATGTAGTGTGACATTTGATATGTTGAGATTAAATCAGTATTCATTAGTTGTGTATAATTCTGCGAATGCATAAGTTTTTATGTAAAATCATTTGATTTACTAAGAGAAAATATAGCTTCTTTCTTTATTTCACTAGAAGCAATAGTAGTATTTCATTCTTCTTAAAAGGTAGTAAGGTAGCTCGCTCCTCTCCCTTTCAGTATATATATAATGAAGATGCTAGTTGGATTTTATATTAGATATTGTCACGGCTGCCTCTTAGTACTAAAAAAGCAAACTTGTGAGATTACTGATTTTCAGAAATGTTATCTTTTCCATTATTATTTTGAAACTGAAGTTTAAAATGCAGAAAGTTAATAATTCATCTCTCCTTTCTGGCTGACCCTGGCCAACTAGCTGAAGGCATGTAAAAATGTAATTACATCCTTGGATTTTATTTTAGTGTAGAAAATGTTGAGTGCAAGGGACTTACTTGGTTTTCTTTTTACATGTAGCATTTCCTCCTGAAACAAAAAAAGTTTTTAGATGCTTTCCTGTAATTAATAGGCTGTTTTTTCATTTAATTCATTCATAGTATCTTGTGTGTAGACTTAGCATAATTTCTTCAGTCTTAAAAATAAAAAACATTTAAGTGAAATATGATGGGAGAACATGTTGGATTCTGTTAAGCCATTTCAACTTTTATTTCGAGTGATTATTGTTCAGAATAAATAAATTTTTCATGTAATCTCTTTGTTCAACATGAATCTGGATTATTGGCTGTAATAATGAGTACTTTAGGATTTGCTTTATGCATTTAGACGTAAACAAATCGAGTAAATTTTACTATTAATGTTATGCGGAACATTACAGAAGGCAAGTCCTATTCCTTGACCAAGCAAGAATGTGAATGAATTTTGAAAAAATGTTAGAGAAACGGTGTAACATTTGATGAATACTTAAAACTCAACAATGTTTTAATTTTATAGTATTTAAAATGATTTTCTTATGCTTCACATGTGAGGCCTAATTCCACTTGCTTGCCCCCCCCCAAAAATTACAGTAAAGTTTGTGCATTTCAAGATTTAAGAATTTTGGGGGGGGGGGTGAAAAATTTAAACTGAATGCACATAGAGTGTAGCATCATGTCAGTGTGTCATAGATTGCTTTCTTTTAAAGATTGCATTTAAAATTATATCTTTATGGAGCAGCAGTGGCTGCAAAAATGTAAAACTTACTCTGGATGTTATGTGTTCTGAACCAACTTTTTTGTACATGTAATTCAAATATATATAATATAAATAACATCTTTGTTTTATTATCTATAAGTTAAATAAGAAGTTATGTCCTTTGCATGTTTGATATGTATATTTATTATGATATATTTATCATTCTGTTTTGTGTTTAAATGAGAAATTTGCTTTGACTTTTTTTTTTTTGGTAGTTATTTTTACTCATTGGAGTCTTTTAGGTTAAATTTGATTTAACCCTCCAAGCGGCCGAACCGTATATATACGTTCAACCAAAATTTTGCTCTCAGCGCCCAGCAAGCATATATACGTCCAACCAAAATCTTACTCTAAGCGCCCAGCAAGCATATATACGTCCAACCAAAATTTTCCTCTAAGCGGCCAACAAGCATATATACGTTCGCGTTAGGTTTTCTTTCCCCCAGCAATTTCGACGGGAGCGATTGCACTAATAGGCTCCCTGCTGGGAAGGGTTTCGCTTTTCTGAAATTTCGCTTGTTATTTTGGGGTTGCTGCACGTAACTGGTATGTCGCCAAAAATTCTGTCTATGTTTTGCTCGCATTTTTAATACTGCTACCGAATGGACAAAGAGACTCCAAATACTTTCAACATGTATTGAAAATAAAAATGGAATTTATTTCTTCATCCAATATCTGAAATGGAGAAGAAAATAATTGAATAATAAGACTTTAGCCTCTCTTCAATTAAAATCTGGTTTGACAATTTGAAGCCAATATATAAATCCAGAGAACTTATTCAAAGGTCCTTTTTTATTTTAAAATCGAATATCCCCAACACAATAAATTGAATTGAATGATTAAAATAAGTTTCAAAATTTTAAGGATTTATTGCACCTTTTTATTTAATGAAGATTTGTTTTAATAGAAACATATCAGTATTGTATTGAAGTTATGTATACAATAAATGTTTTAATGACAGACTTCTGACAGCATAAGATTGATATTGACGTTTTAAAGCTAGAAGCATCTTTACTGTCTGAAATACTAGAATAATGAACATGTTACAAGAAGGTTTAATAATCGCAAGCTTTAAACTCATACCAGTTGAAACCAGGGCTGACGTCGCAACAGGATCGGCTGCAGAGAGCGGCAGAATTAAAAGGCGGGAAAATTTTTAGAATTTAAAAAAAACATTGAGCAACAAAATTTAGGGATGTCAAAAATTTTAGTTCTGTAATACACTGGGCAGAGGTATTTAGAAGCTTCAAATGTTTTAAAATTTAGTAATTCACCGGACAGCAAAATTTTAAACCCTCAGAACGTACGCCTGTCGACAAAATGCCTAGCGCCGCCCATGGTTGCAACGTGGCGTTCTGAACTTTGTTAAGTAAGCATAATAATGACCAAAGTGATTTTTATTAAATAGGAAAATAAGCGAGGAATAAAATAAATTTGTTCAATTCTAAGCTTCATTTATTATTATTAATACTATTATTATTATTTTATCAACAGCTTAAAAGATCTTTCACTACATCTTTTGAAGGCGATAGATGAATTTATTTCTCGCTGTAACATATAGCATAATAAACATATATTTAAATAGCTTATTGTTTCATATATATTTGGGAAAACGGACTATTTTTCGTAACAGCAATCTTGCAAATAAAACGCAATTCAAATCCGAATGTAAAATGTTATTTTTTTATTTTCTTTCTGTGTAATGATGCCCCCCCTCTTTAATAATTTGATTTTCTTTAGCTTCAGCAAACTGACATGAATCAAATCTTAGATTAGGCTGTCCCTAAGAATTACACAGTTAATTATTAACCATAAAATTAATTAAAATCATTTTGAAGCTCATGCAGTTTGTTTGTAGGATTGGTTCATATTTACGTTTTGTTTAGCATAGAGCCAAAGCTATGAAGTAATTTTTTCAATTTTCCTCTTTTTTTTTTTTTTTTTTTTTATAAAACTGCAGCTGCGACATGAATACGAGCCATTTTTCCTGAAAAGGCTTTCTATAAATATTTCCACCTGAAAGTAAATAGACTTTCCATGCATTGCCGTTTAACATTATCCAATCAGTATATAAACATGGGCGTCTAGTGATTATCCAATCAGTATAAAAACATAGTCGTTTAGTACTTATGTGTACAAAAATTTTATACTTTGTTACAATATATTGTAAAACGTGTTGCTTAAACACTGTCATAAAAGAACCAAAGCAAAGGGGGGGGAAAGAGGTTTTCATTTTCCTTACAGCTGTTGTTAACAGGATCATTATTTTGTTTTCAGGCTAAAGTTTGACGGAGGACGAAATAAGTCGAAAGAAATTAATGGTGTCAGAACAATTTATGTTTACGTAGTTAAAAAGATTATACAATATGCGCGAACTGACGAATAAGCATTCAATTTTATCTTCTTCTCGGTATTATTAGATTGAATAACGCAATTTAACTTTCCTTGAAATCATTAATTTCATTTGTAAATGTTTTGCAATATTAACTACTAACATTATTAAAATTCCCAGCCTTAGTAAAACCACTGAATACCAGACCACTGAACGACTGACTTCGTCATGTATAGATTCTCGCCTCTGGGTGCTAGTGTTTTTTAATGACTTTTCAATATCTAAATACCGCGAAAGGCAACTAAAGGACTTAAGGTAATGATTCTAGGAAATCGAGACCTGATTGTAAGACGACAGATCCGATCCGATCCGATCCAGACCATTGAATATTGGTATTCAGTATTCCTATCAGATCATGAATATTGGTATTAAGCCGGGATTAAAATCGCAGAGAATGGTGTTTCTACCTTGTCGTTTTCGTATTTTTTCTCATGAGCAACAAGAACGTGAGCTAGTTGTCCTTAGAAAATCCTCCAACTAGATGTCCTTTCCCTTGAGCAAAATAATCCTCATATGCTACGTCATGTAACCGTAAACTCACGAAAAGTTATGTTGTTTCATCACATTCAATTAAATAAACAACCAAACCTAATCATAGTGCTTATGGCCTATTTCAGAAGTTATTCAGACTAAAAGAAACATATTACTGGTGCCTTGTAAGTATTACAAGAACTGAATTTTTGATAACGTTGAGAAAATTGTAATCTATTGGATATGCATTAAAAAAAAAGGAAATTTTAAGCTATTTCATGTCAAAATCATTTAGATAAATCTTTGATTAAAAATATACAAAGACAAGATCAAAAGATGAAAGTATTTCATTGTAAAAAAGTAGGGAAGGGCAATTAAGACTTTGATATGCTATAAAAACTCCTCCAGTTTTATAGTATCGATCGAGCGGCAATGTCGCTGATACTGGTAGTTTGACCTGGGTTTAAATCCTGGTGAATGGGTGGGCTGCATAGGAATTTTTATAATTTTCTCTTGTGTAACGTAAATACAAGATATTTTCTCTTAAAACGTCCTCCAGGAAAACATGCTTATTCATAGGCAAAAAGTCTTGAGTTACTTTCAGTCTCTTAATTAATTTATGGAGTCATTAGGGTTATTCATGCTGGAGACGTGAAAATTATTCATTGCCCTTGCCGGGTCTCGAAAACGTTGGACCTCTCGAATACGACAATACTTCCAATAACACCCCGAAGGCCTGCGGAAAGGAGGGAAAAAATACCTTATTAAATTAACATAAGCTAACTATCATAGTATCCAAACTGTGCTATACTATTCTAAGAAAGGCAGCGAAGAAGTTTTTATTCGTAGATATTTTAATTCGTAGGAAGGTTGAGTTGTTTTAAATGAATTGTAAAAAAAA
>KK120914.1:432067-443635 GCA_000611955.2 Stegodyphus mimosarum | reverse complement strand
TGAAAATTCAATGTTATTGAAAAAAATTCAATTTAGTTTCCTATCATATAAATCCACTATAATCAACATCGATCCAAATTCATTTCAAACAGGTTTTGTAATAATTTAAGTTTATTCATGTTAATGTCATTCAGGAAAGGTTATTGATTAGAATAGGAAACAAACTAATTATGAAGAAAGTAAGTAAAATTAGCAGTTTATTAAACTGTATGCTAAAGTAATGTGTTTTATTGAGTACATAAGTTGCATACTTTTTTTTTGTATAAAGCGATGAGTAGAATATTTTTTATCATCGTATCTTTTTCTCTGGAAATAATATCATCCCAATTATTCTTCCTGCTACGTAATACAAATGAGTAATCGCACAAAAATATGGGGAAATCAAAGGAAGATTTCCTTTAAATTTTATGTTTTAAGAATAACTACAATTTTTATGCCTATTTTATGAAATATTTTATTAAAACATAGAGAAATAAAAATAAATAATCTTCCAAATAGAAAAACTAAAAATGTAAAGTAATATAAATTTTAAACACATAGATAAAATCTAGACGCATTTCTAATCTGTTACACAGCCAACACGGCGATAACCATTAAAATCTGGTATACATCTATTTTCAATTAAATCTGTCTTGTCGCAAGGAAAGCCTGCTAGACAAAAGGACAGGAACACGTCAATACTCCCCACATAACGATGGTCATTTGAGTAGGGGGAAAGCAACTAAATAGAGTGGGACCACGGCCGCTTTTAGCATTAATCTGGGTACAAAATGGGCAGTGAAAAGAGCAGAATTTAGTTTCTTTTTACTACACGAGAAGAAAAGTTTTTAGTCGCTACCCTTGTCCACTGGGGGGGGTTAATCTGGTTGGGGGGAGACTTCTTAGTGATTTGTGAAATTTGATGTTTCTTGTCTTTTAATATAGTATACGAAATCTGTGTTTTGATAGCTGTCATTTTGTTTTGATTCTGCATAATATGAGAAATTTGCACTAGTATTTTTCTGTTTTAAATTAGATTTAAAAAAGTAGATAGGGACAATAACTTCTCACTTAATGTTCCTTGTCTTATATTATTACAGTTTTGTAACCTGCCCGTATGTTACTCTTTATAGTTTGTTTTCTTCATCTGTTTATCAATTGATTGTAAATAAAGATTGTTTTTAGTATATTTGAGAAATCTTAACTTTGCTTTTGATATGTTCTAATATATATTCTGTACCTTAAAATATTTTTGTACTTTAGTTTTTCACACTTGAGGAATGTAATTTTAGGGCAGTATTAGGAAAAAATAAAAAATTTCATAACTATATCATTTCGAATTAAAATGGAAGAAATTTCCTTCTTTAGAGTTTCTGTGTCTTAACAGAGAAGTACAACGTCATTAAGAAAAGATGGAACTAAGTGAATTTACGGAGAGAGAGAGAGAGTAATTTAATTTGAAAAGTACCTGATGAACTATATAAAAGTATTATGTAAGTGAGAAACTTCTGTTAAAATCTTTTCAGCTGCTTAGACAGAAAGTTAATGCAGAAAATGTTATAATGATCTGCAGATTTCTAGTCATGCTTTTAATATTTTAACTCTTATGTTATATAATGAGTAACATTATATGTCTGTGCTACATAATACAGTTTCAATACATATTACGATTTATAGCTAGCTGGCAGAGTACAGCTTTTTTCATGGCATATGTTGTTAGTGCTGAAAAAAGTATATTTCTATTACATTTTTATCTGGGCAGTTTGTTCCTCCATAATCTACTGTACTGAAGAACTTAGTTGTTTAATTACTGTTGTTAATGGCAAAGATTTCTTGTTTTTCATCATTGACAACGATTTAAAGCATCAAACTAAAATTTCTCATTAAATAATAATAATCATGCATTACTTAAAAGGAAGTTAACTTTCCCACTCATTTCTAATGATGGTCAATCTCTTGACCATTATTTTAGTTTCCCTGAAGTCTTTTTTAAAATTTTATATAAGGATTTTAATACAGTGCAATTAATCAAAAGTTTTTTTTATTTTGTTTTTTTAAGTGGAGGTGGCATTTTCTCAATTAGAACAGCAGATCTGATGTACACTGCACCAAAAAAAAAGGGGGGACAGTTCTATATCTCCTGTTCAACTGAGCCGATTGATGAAATTCAAATTGCATTTTTCATGTCTCGAAAGCACGACTTAGGATATACAGTCAAATCTGGTTAGCTGGACCAGCTGCTTTTTCGGACCGAATCCTGAGGAACCGAAACAAATCCTATGTACGTAATCCTAATATTATTCGCTTATTTCGACCAAAATTTCGTTTAATCGGACGAAAAGACGTGAGAATGAATAAGAAACAGAAGCCACAAGTCGGCCGTGTACAGGTGGTCCGCAACATATGAGAGGATCTGTAGCTGCACTCCTCAGGAGAATGCTTTATCAGAGGTCGAAATGCATGACAACAGCAAAACCAGAGGGAGGTGAACATGGCCACCATTTTCTTTGACCTTTCTTAAAACAGAGCCACCAGTAACTGCCAGCGAGGTTATTGGTCCGAGTCACCGATGTCAGTCCGAGTCAAGGAAATGAACAATACAGTGTCCAGCTCCACCTGAAAGGAATTCCTGCCTGTCAATAATGATTATACATGAGAAAGCTATCATTTGACCATCCTTTTGGGATGATTTTAGCGGCAAAGCTTCAAAGCTTTGTTGACCTCAATATCTTGACCACGAAACACAAAGGTTTCTTCGGACCACTTTAGTCAGTGAACTGTGCACGTGTCTTGTCTCCCCTGCCAAAATGCCACGACGGGACTTGACGTTAGCTGAAAAAATTGGTTTCCTGAATAAGATCAAGCAACAACCACAAAACACTAATCACCGTTGGTTGGTGGAGATTACTGGATTAGCCAAAAGCTACAATTTCATGCTTGATAAAAGAAGAGAATGAGCTGCAAGAAGAATGGGCACAATGTGAAGGACGAGGAGGAACTTCCAAAAAATGTAAGCCTGAAGGCGAGGATCCAGATGTCGATGAGGCCCTTAATGGATGGTTTGCCATTGTTACTGGATAACCTGTGCGAGTAAGCAGCCCAATGTTAAGATGCAAAGCAGAAGAACTCGTTAAAAAGCTGGGCCACGACGACTAAAGCTACGGACGGTTGGTTGTGTTGACGGAAATCTAGATATGGCATAAAACTCAAGAAAGCACATCTCGAGAAAGAAAGTGTTGATATAGCAGGTGCTGAAGAATGGAAATCAACAATACTGTCCGATCATCTTGAAAATTTTTCAGGTGATGACGTCTACAATGATGATGAGACTGGGCTGTATTATCATGCTACACCGGATGGCTCGTTAAAGCCTTGCTGCTTTAAATGACTTAGGATGGAAAGTTTTCCAGTTGTGGGTCATGTGAATAGAAATGTGTGGATGACCTCTGAACTTTTTAAAGAATGACTGAAAGATTGGGACAGAGAGCTACAATGCCAGTTGAGAAAAGTGCTGCTGCTTCTTGACAATTGTGCAGCGCATCCTCATTTAGATTGTTTGAAGAACATCCTACTGAAATTTCTACCTCACACAACCACAGCTTTGATCCAGCCAATGGACATTTGCGTCATAAAAAATTTAAAGTCCCTTTATTGTGCAAGGTTGGTTAATTACATCCTTAAAGCAACTGAAGAAAGTTTGCTGACCTAATCGTCAAAAGCCAGCGAAGTCAGTGCAAAGGTCAACATCTTACGAGCAGTTGCATTTGTGGCCAACAGCTGGCGAAAAGTGAGCAGTGAGACAATTCAGAACTGTTTTTCTCACTGTGACTTTAAGCACTTGGTTTTGAAGATGGCTGTGGACATGCTCATTGAAAGTGAAAATGATGATGGACATGTGGAACTTCAACAGGTGCAAAATTGCGAAGAATTTTTATCCATCAACAACTAGCTTTAATGCTACGATGAAAATGAAGATTACGACGCTGCAATCGTTGCTCAAGTTGCAGCAAAACACACAAGAGCATTGGAAGACCAAGAAAGTGGTGATGATGATGCCGCTAATAAGTTGGTGCAAGTGACAACACAGGATGTGAGGAAATGCATTGAAACTTTGCAGGAGGGAAATGAAGGCAGTCCCATTGCTGTGTTAGATGCTTGTGGCAATTTCATTCACGTGCAATCCATCAAGAGAACTTGTCGGATCACAATGGATAAGTTCTTCAAATGTTGAATGGAACTTGGTAAGGACTTGTTTTTATTGTGGAGATAATTTCTTAGAATTTGTTTCTAAATTAATTTTCTCAATGAAAAAAAGTTCTACTGTAGTTCTTGTTTGTGCATGTATATTCACCATACTTGTGTACAGCACAATAAAGTTCATAATTACATTTTAGTGCATAATTTACTTGTACATTTACTGTTTGCTACATATAGCATGTCCCGTCTTACAACATAAGACATGAGCGATGGAAGTTCAAACAAGAATTAAAGAAAATGCCTAAGAATAAAAGATCTTGTTGGACTGGTGTCATAGCCTGGCCTGTTTTGGAGGACAATTTAGAGAACTAGGCACTAGAGCAGAGAGAAAATGGGACTATCAGTGTCAACAATTAGAATTTGCCTTCAAGCAAAGTAATTGCTTGACAAATGGGCATTAAAAATTTTGTTGGAGGACCAAAGTGGTGTTTCAGGTTCGTGAAGTGGAAAGAAATTATCTGTCAGGACCAAAACAATAGTTGGACAAAAGCTTCCGTTGGACTGGCTTGAAAAAAGATAGCTTTTCTGTAGTACACATCTAAGAGTTAAAGAACAAAATTTGAAAAGAGGACAAATAGTTAATAGGGATGAAGTGCCCATTACTTTTGACTGTCCTGGGAGCAGAACTGTTCATTCAATAGGTGAAAAACTATTTCAGTGATAACAACAACGAATAAAAAGACATCTTTTACTTGTGTTTTGGGTTTTGCCGCCAATGGAGAAAAGTTAACCCTTTTGATAATTTTTAAAAGAAAAACAATTTCGAAAAGAAACTTCCGTAAAGAAGTTATTTGCACCAAAGAAAAAATATGGATGTTGATGTTGTTCTGGCTGAGAGAAATTTATCGAAAAAGGAAATGGGCTTTTTTCCAACCCTGAGGATTCATCGTTCTGAATTCAGTGCAATCCCATTTAGTGGATACAGTAAAATCCGAAGCAAAAACAATTAGAAATGATGTCTCAGTGATATCATGTGTTCTTATAAAATTTTTACAGCTGCTGGATCCCATTATCGATAGAATTTTCAAGCATGAACAGTGGGAGGAATGGATGCAAAGTGGACTCACAAATTCCTATTCAAATTATGAGAATGAGAAAAGCCTCATATGAGGAGGCAGCCTTATGGGTTGATAAAGGATTACAATAACTCTGAGCTGATACAATTGTATCAGCTTTCATTAAATCAGAAATCGTCGAAAATGAAAATGAAAGTGAAGATAGCGACATTGAAAGAAGTGATTTAGCACAGAGTGATAAAATTGATCTTGACGGTCATTTGTTAAATTTATTTAATTCTGGCATTGATAAATCTGATTCTGAAGTTTTGCATAAATAAATGTAGTTTAATTTAATTAAAAAATTGTTTGTTTATTTAATTTAGGTATTCTTATTCGTAATATGGTAATTTATGGTGATAAACAACGTTTACCGAACCTGTAAAAACAATATCTATTAGACATCATCAGAGTTCGTTTTCGGCGAATTCAAGGTAAGATGTTTCTTCTTTATTTATATATTACTGATTATGTTTATGTTGTAAATGTTATAAAATATTATCGATAATGATTACATCAATATGGCAGGGAATTATTGAATGAATATAAGTGCCATGTTTCGGAATGCTTTGCTGCATTGAATATGGCGGTGGGGCTTATCCGGTGAACTTTCATTTTTTTTAGTCAATTATGATGTGTGTGGTGCATATGCCAGGGCACCTTATCTACCCGAAATTATGGTATATATAGCATTATTCTAACATAGGTATTTTGACACAAAATCGGGCTTTTTCTGAAATGGCATGCCAATTTTTTTCCAATATTTTGATTCTACGACTCAGATTATAACTAAATATTTTAAGTTTTGTAAAATTTGGCCCGAAATGTACGGAGAAATTCAAAAATTTATCTTGCTGTATTTTTTCAGTATGCACGAAGAATAATTTACTTGGTGAACTTAATTTATAGGAACCTAATTCTCCTTTCCTTTTTTGCATTGCAGATGAGCGGAAAAAAAAGTCATCATTCATGCTTTAAAATCATTTTAACAAAGTGCGTAAACCTTATATATCGTTATTATTATCGCTACAAAAAAAGATGCCAAATTTCAAAACGTGCCATTATGTAATTTCATGTATATCTTAGAAAATTTTGAATAAGAAACTCTGATTTTTTGCTTGTTTGGCTAGAAATAGTCTACTTTAAAAGGATGTTAAAGATTTTATAGGTTATAGTTCAAAAATTTTTCGACAAATATTTAAAAATAAAAAAAAAGAATGTGCGAATTATATTTGGATTAAGCCTAAATTTCGAATTCTGGAAGAAGAAATCAAGTAAGTTTAAAAAAAAAGATATTAATAAATATATATCAAATTCAATTAACGTTCAGAAGATAAAATTTTGAGAGCTAATTTTTTAAAAACTACTTGTTCGATTTTTACAAAACTTGGTAGTTTGGCATAATTTGAGTCGTAGAATCGAAATATGGAAAAAATTGGCATGTCATTTCAAGAAAAGTCCGATTTTGTGTCAAAATACCTATGTTAGAATAATGCTATATATAAATCTAATATATATCGTAAGTCGCGCTTTCGAGACATGAAAAACGCAAATTGAATTTCGTCAATCGGCCCAGTAGAATGGAAGCTATAGAACTGCCCCCTTTTTCTTTTTTTTCCCACCTGCTGTGTACCTGCTCCAAATAATTTTCCTTCTGAAGAGAGTCTGGCATTCTTTTGTCTGGCAATATGTGTTTACATTTTTTAACTTTTACTAATAATCTAGCTGGCATTTTTTCTTTTTTTTACTAAGAGCATAATATGATGAAAATGAATATTTGAATTCTACGTTCTTGACACTGCACTGAAAAAGAAAAAAAAAGTCACAAAACATGCTTAGAATTACACAATGTGAGAAAAAAAATTGTATTTAACCCTTTTGAGACAGCGCGCTGTTGTTTAAGATGCGCCGTTGGGATGGATGGGAGTTGAATGAAATTGTCCCATAGGACAGGGGCTTTTGCATCGCAAAGCCTAACTTTAAAAAACAAATCGCAAAAAAAAAAAAAGGTTTAAGTCCTAATACCATAATTTTTGGTACTTCTTTGATTATTACTTAAGCTATCATAGATATTAAAATTAGCATTGAATAAGCTTTCTCCCTTACATGCAAATATATAAAAAAATTGCTTACCTAGAGAAATAATTTTCAGAAGTGCTATTGAAATTATTCTGAAATTTTAGTTGACAAAATACATTAATAAACTTTAAAGTTAATAAAAAAATTTAAGAACGACTATTTACAAGAAGAAGTAACAAACTTTTATGAGAAGTGGAAGACAGACACTCAGTGAGTTCAGTCTCTGACAAAATGTCTGTACGAGAATCGCTAGAAAAATTCACATTCACTCTCTAACTCTTTAAAAAATGAACCATCATTCTCATCTATGTCACTAATTGGCTTGTTTACAATGCAAGTATATCTTTCCTTTGATAAATAATGCTTGGTCACCATAATAAATAAGTCGAGGCTTTCCAAAATAAAACAGGAAGTATGCAAAATATAAGGGATAGAAGCAATGCAAAGCGTAATAGACTCTTATAGTAGCAAAAGAAGGATTCAAAGGGATATCAAAAACACAAATGTTTGTATCACGTGGCAATTTAAAGAGCTCAAGCTCTGTTTCTTTATGTTATACTTCTCCTCCCTCTCTTGCAACAGCTCACACCAACGTTACACAGAAGGTGATCAAACTAAAGGTCAGGATCCTAAAACTGTATTAAATTCAAAAGTAATGGACACAGAAGGCCATCTAGTGGTCTTTCAAAAATGTTTCCTCTTAAAATGCATATTCACATCACCCATCCCATATGTGCAGTATCCAGTGATGTATGGGAGGGACGCCAGTCGTGAAAGGGTTAAACATCCGCTTCAATCAAGGTCACTCGTTATTAGCAGTAATAAAACAATTAGATGAAAACATGCTGCAAATCTAGAAAACTACAGAATTTTTCAGATGATCCAATATTTTCAGACTTTGTTGTAATTGTACATGAAAAAACATTTTATTAGTTTATATGAAATGCTGGGCTTTATATTGATACAGCATGTGCAAAAAATGTTTCATATTGTGAATGTCAGTTGGATCTAGGTTTTAGTTTACTAGTATAAGACATGCAGATATCATTTCATGTATGTTACCAGATATGTGTCAACAAATGTTCAGACTCAGTGATATGAAATGCTATTTGAATTAAAGACATGTCATAAAATTGGGGAGTATTGTTTTGGAGTTAAAATTTAAGAATACTTGTAACTGGTATTGAAAGTGACATTTATGAAGTTTAAAACTGGTGACTAAAAATGAGTAATGGTGTTTAAAACTGGTGCATACAATACTCTTTAATGTTCAAATTTAGAAATTAAATGTTTGAGATACCAGAGAAATGAGGGCAAAATCATTTGAAGAAGTATTCAGTTTTACAAGTTATATAATTTGATGCCCTTTTTTTTAAAAAACGTTGACCCTTTTTTTAATGAAAAATTTGTATTTACTATCAAATATCTCTATTTAATCTGTACTTAGTCATGGTTAAAAGGAACTCGCGTGAGAGCATTGTAATGTCCTTTGTTTTTGATAAGAGAAAAAACCAGTATTTAACTTAGATAGAAGGTATGTTAAGAGTATAAAAATTTGCTGTCCCATATTGCATCAGTTTAAACTTTTTATTGCAGCATATGTATTTGTGAGAGCAACCATTTTAATAATTTTGTTGCCAGATCTGGAGAATTGGGTTTGCATTTAATGATAAAATTTTGCCATATGAGATATGTCTCAATTCTGGAGATTTTGATTGCATAGTGGTGATTTTTTTAAAATAACTTCAGTTACTATATTTCTTGAATAAAAATTAACCACATGCTTCTATTTCTTTTTTTTCATGCACATCTGTATTTTCATACTTTAATTCTGTTTAATTGACAGTAGTTGTTTATCAATAATTTTACTTTCATGAAACTTGGCAGTAAATTAATGAAAGCAAACTTGAAATAAATCTTTGAAATAAGGCTTCGGAAAATTTATTTTTAAGCCTTTATATTCAGATATTCATATTTTTTGTCTTCCGTACATATCTTACATTATTCAGCATTTTATAGAGCCAAATTTATTTAATTGTAATTTCATTAAATTGAAATATCAGTCAATCTGAATGCAGCCGGGAATTCAGATAATTATATAGTGTAAATTTGAAGCCTGGCATGCAGTATGTCCTGGAAATGAGAAAAAAAATTTCTCTCAAGTTTGTAAATACACGTAGCTTTGAAAAAAGTTGAAAAAGCACACGAAAACTGAGAAGCATAAAAATGTTTCCTGATATTTGCTCCAAAAATTAACATCAGAGAAGATTTATAATATATGATTACATACATACACATATGTGATGAATTTGCTAGTTTGAATCTGTTTCCTATATATCTAGGCTATGAAGAATCATGTAGAAGTAATGAATGTATGTATTGTTGATCAACGATCGTGAACATCAGTAGTGATATTGTGATATTTTTTCTTAGCCTGATCCTTATTTGGAATGAGACACCTCAAGGAAAGCTATTGAGAAGTCTAATCCATCTCTCCCTGCCACTAACCACAGCAGAGGATTTTTGGACCTACAAATTTTACATACCTCTTCTCTTTGTAGACCCAAATTAATAAATTGTTAGATTATGTTTGTTGTGAAAAGACTTGGAATCTTGTCACTCTTGCCTTTAATGGTAAATCTCTTCACTTCCTTGTAGAAAATAATGGAAGCATTGTAATCACAGAAATTTCAGGTATCATATTTTAGTACAGACTCTTTTTTCAAAATGGATTATTAAATAGATTCCAAAAGGATTTTTTTGCCACATCTGTACATATGTATGTATTTTGCATATGTCAAAAGCAATTAGCTGTAGAACATTGAAATTTTGCGTAAGGGACTGCTATAACATCTAGTTATATCCCCTTTTTTATTATTATCAGCGGTACCAAACATATATATACAGGATGAATCTAAACAAGTGGGCAAAGTTCAGGGTGCGATAGAAGGCAGCTATATGAGCAATATTCGTCATAGAATGTATGATCAGAACGCAAGCAGTGAGAAGTTAAAGGGTAGTTTTCCAGTGTCGTATTTAAAGAATTAACACAAGAATGACAGGAAGTACTTCAGAAAACATTTTATTAACTGGAATGTAACTGACGTACATGCACAGAATACCTTCCATCAGCTATACTGCAGGCTTCACACCTGTGTAATAGGGATTTACACACATTTGCAAAGACGCCAGTTATTTCCATAATACCGCGGCAACAACGACCGTCCTGGGGACTAGATCCGTATCGGTTTCAACAGGACACTCATACATTAGGCTTTCCATATGCCCCATGGTGGACAAACTATGGGACCATCTCCACCAATCCACTGCCCTGGAAATTTTGTAGTTTGTATAACCAGATGCCCAGACGGTATAGTGGTTAGGGTAACCGACTGCGATACCAAAGGGCCTGGGTTTGAATCCCAGAGAAGGCATAGCTGTAACTGTCCGTCCCTTCATAGGAGGCAAAGGCCCCCCCCCCCATAATAAAGTGACTACCACTTCTGGCCTTAGTAGTGGCCAAGCCAAAGTCGGCTGAGGGCCCGCTAACAAAAAAAAAAAAAAAAACAACCATCTTCTCGGTAGTCCACAATAGAAAATGCCTTTAAATGCAAAGACTGACCGTTTTATACCATTTACAATGCCACCTACTGGCTCTCCGTTTGCATTCCGACCATACATTCTGTGACGAATATTGCTTGTATTGCTGCCTTCTATCACCCCCTAGTGTTTTACCCATTTGTTCAGATTCACCATGTATATATACACTCTGTCACAGGAAAATATCTGCACTCAGAAGGGAACAAACTACCATCACGAAACGTAGCATGTATGCTGTGTGTGAAGAGGTAAAAAAATTATTACAAATTCAAAACAAAAGATCGTTTTATTAAGACACTAGCAGCTACATGGCCAGCCTTCGTCTGGCTTTTAAATGTACTGGAAAAATGCCTAAAAGGAACACCAAACATTAAATTTAAAAGCCGCACAGTTTAACTCTGCAGTACAACTTTATCAAAAAAATAAAAATGTATTATATATAAAAAAAAAATTACAATGAAAGAAGCAATATCCCTTAATACTAATATTAATTATCCTAATAGATAAATTAACCAATTTTCCATTGCAAAATCTTAAGAATTCAAATGGTATAAAGGAAGTTAAGAACTTTGTTTCCTTTAAAAAAAAAAAAAAAAAA
>KK120914.1:396647-432025 GCA_000611955.2 Stegodyphus mimosarum | reverse complement strand
AAAAAAAAAAAAAAAAAGCAAAAGTTTTGAATATTTTAAAAACAGTGAAATAAGCAGTAAATAACATGAAAGAAACAAAAAAAAAAATTCTGAAAAGGAAAGTATAATTAATAATATTTTATCTCATATTTTCAAGAGAAAACAGTCAGTAGTCCAGTATACAAAGCATAGCGAGAAAGTCTGTGTGTTTGTTCACTAATAACTGAGTCACTACTATAGCTATCATTACCAAACTTTCTACAATCCTTTTCTATGTCCTGAAACGGATTTAAAAAAAAAGCTGAAATTATAGATATTAATTAACTCTGAAGATAGATATTAATTAACTCTGAAAATGCATCATCATTGTTCCAAGTGGCAACAGTACTGATATAACAGCAACAATGGCTGTTTGCCATTGTTGCTGGTATGCCCATTATGTCTGATATGATTTCATCATAAAAAAATTTAAAAAAACCTCATTGGAATTTTGAAAAAAATCACTTCGTGGTGCACTGGCTCTTGTCTGGATGCACGTATATACCAAATTTCATAGCCCTGGGTCTATTAGCGTACACGCAATATGAATGAAAAATACACACAGAATCTTCCTTTTATTGTATGTAGAGATTATGGCATGAAAAAGGGTACAAAATAGTAAGTAGTTTAGCCACCTCTGCAGCTATACAAGTCGAAACGCAGAATAGCGTTGAATCAAATAGCTCACTTATGACCCCTTGTGGAAGATCATGCCATAATCTTTGCAACTGGGCAGTTAATTCACCAATATTCTGGGATGGCTGCAGTTACCTTCCAAGCATGTCTCGAATATGCTTTGTTGGTGAGAGGTATGGTGACTTGGCAGGCCATGGGAGTATGTCATATCCTTGAAGATATTGTTGGGAGACTGTATTTCAGTATGTATTCAGTATGTCACACTTCAGTTTGCCCAACTTCGGCAAAAATCCGATCGACAATGCCTCTGATGTGGGGTCGGTGGTAGGCATCCTAATGAACATCTGTAGGATATACCAGCATTGGCCAGTCATCTCCAGATGGTTTCCCTTGATCCCACCAGATGCCTGGAAGGTGGTAAATGGTGTCAAATCGATGCTAGAAACTTTGTTGGTGTGGAAGTGTCTGCTTTTGTGATTGCATGATCCTCATGCTCATTTGTGTTCATGGGATGTCATGACCATCCATGATGGTAGACTATCCCATCTGTGATCCATTGTCGCCAACACCAGGTAACTACCATATCACTGCGACCGAGGTGGTGGCTGATACACCTGTTCAACCAACCTGCTTCTCTGAGGCTTACTATATGCCCTTTCTCAAAATTCGACAACTTTTCGTGCTGCTGCTGGTTGCATCTCAGGCATCTATAGTCAGAATACTGTCCATCCAAGTCAACAGATTCATCTGAATAGCCCTACGGCACAAGCATTTAAGCATAATTTAAATTCTCCCAGTTGTGCATCTCATATGCATATAGTGCACTTATCCTTGTCTCCTTGGCATAAAAATTTAAATCATTTGCATAGCTCTTACCAGACTACGTTCCTGCCGAGTTTCGTGATTGTGGCTGAATTTCTGGGTTTAAATTCTTTTTTCCTTCTGACAGACTAAATATATGAGAGAGAGAGACAAAAGGTTAGAAATTTACATCCATTTCACAGACATAAAAGAAATGATATTCAATACAAATAAAAGTCCAAAATTCCCCCAAAATTTTATATATATATAATACTACCAAAAATTTTTTTAAATTTCCAGCTGAAAAGTCCTTACTCGGTCTTTATTTTTGCAGTCGTAGTTGTGTACTTCCACTTAGTTACAGAAGTGTTAAAAAATGATGAAAATATTCATGTTTTGTCAATGTTGAATTTTAAAAAAAAATTTCGACAAATAACGAAATTTAACTTTTAATGTGGTCTCCCGCTTCCTATACTTGCATTTGAGAAAGTTTTATGCTCATTACGAAAAAATAAAATTATAAGAAGTTTGATTCCTATATGACAAAAATTGACCATTATAGTTAATTTCAAAATTTTCAGTTTTTGATGTCATTTTCAACATGCGGCTGAGTGGTAAAGTCCCTGAACACTGGTAGTTCGATCCAAGGTTCAGATCCTGCAATCAGGCTGGCTGCATGGGTGTTTTGGGGATTTTTCCTATGTGTAATGTGTATACGAATCAGTTTCCCTTAGAAAGTCCTCTACAAAGGCATCCCTCCCCTTAGGCAGATCGCCCTCAAGGCTTTTCCATAATCTTACAAAACCAACCATTTTCAACTTGCCTTGAGGGACTGGTAATTCAGTTTAGAATAATTCAAGGAAATAAGGTTAAATGAGGTACAGCAAAAAATGTATATAATTTAATAGGCCATGAAGGAAGTCAATGTGGTGTCCATGTCAGATTTTGTTATTATTTTAAGAGTAAAATGAAAAAAAAAATCATGCAACATCCTTCTGACTGGTAATAAATCTAGGATAAAAGTACCAGTGTGTAATGATTTTAGCCACTGCTGGAAGTTTTTGCTATTCAAGAACATGTTCATTTGCTGACGATATTAACACTGTCTGAAACAACAGGGTTTTCTCAAGTTTTAAGGATAGTATACTTTAAGTATGCAAGTGTTCTCCAGTTTAAATGTATTTGGGCATGTTAATATGAAAACATTTTGTGAGCTGGTAAGATCTTTAAAACTAATGAAAAGGTAATGAAAATTTACTATATTTTTTTATGAAAATTCAAGAGTTTTCATAAAAAGACCTAATTTGTTGTTTTATTGTTGGTATCTTACCCTTACATTAATTGTTATTTTTGCAAAAATTTTTAGCTATTTCTGAGAACTTTTTTTTATCACTAGATACTTAAGACATTTCTGGTTCTTTTGTATGTGTTTTGTTCATGTTTTTATTCTTCAGTATAGCTGTATAGCTGTTTTTATTCTTCAGTATAGCTTATAATTTCTTGATTGTATTAATAAACTGCCTAATATTGAATTTTAAAATATGTTCACCAAGTGATTTAAAATTTACAGTACAAATGTCATGACATATTTGTGTTGTGTATTTGCACATTTTTCTGCACAGTAATTCTGGAAAATAAGCTTTTTCACTTTATAAATACACTGGTTATCATAAATTAAGGAAAAATCACGATTACTAAAAAGTTACATGTGGAATTTTATGAAACTTACCCACAATATATAACACATAAGTAAGGTATCAAATAATATAAAAAGAAATTATCAGATAATTATGGTAGTATAGAAATTAGCACATGTATAAAATGAACAAATCGAAGGTGTCAGTTTGTTATAGGAAAAGTTACCTTCAATGTGGAATATGATCGCCTCTAGAAGCAATACAGCGATGTGTGTTGTTTTCAATTATGTGGTCTATCAGTTCCAAAGGAAGCGAGAGCCATTGCTCGTGCAAAGCAGTTGCAAGCGTGGCAAGGGTGTGAGGGGGCATATTGAGAGCAGTTAGACATCTCCCTAAAGCATCCCAAACATACTTGATAGGATTCAAGTCCGGGGATTGAGCTGGCCACTCCATACTCATAATTGTTTCCTGTTGAAAATAATCATCTACGATGTGAGCCCTGCGTGGTCTTGTGAAAAAATGCTTCACCTGTTGTCTTAATATTTGGGCGCACATAAGCATCAAGGATGTCACCTCTATAAACCTGAGCATTCACGGTTCCCCTTGGAAAGACATGGAGGTCTGTGCGTCCACCCAAAGAGATGCCACCCCAAACACAGACACTGCCTCTTCCATATGCATCTCTTTCATGGATGTTTGATGGATGATAACGTGTTCCAGGTTCTCTCCATGTCAAATAACACATACTGTCGCTTTCTGGACTAAAACCTGGACTCATCCGTAAAGAGAACAGTTCTCCATTGATCAGGCATTCAGTGGAAATGTTGTCGTGCCCACCGCAAAAGGTCCCTCCTATGGCGTGATGTGAGCAGCATGCAAATGGCTGGTTGCCTCGCATATAGACCACCTTCATGAAGCCTTCTACACACAGTTGACTTTGACACCAATCCTCTCGTGGCTACAGGAAGGGAGGATCTAAGGAGAGTCAGAGTAGCGGTTCTATTCTTGCATGCACATAATGTCAAATATCGGTCATCGGCGCTCAACATAGCAGTTGGCCGTCCTTGGCTGAGCCTCCTAGATGCCGAATCTGTGGTTTGAAATTGCCTCCAAAGTCTATGAACCACAGAAGGACTCACATTTAGCCATCTGGCCACCTCTGTTTGACTTTGCCTTGCCTCTAGTCTCCCAATGGCTCTCCATCCTAGTTCTGCAGGCAAGTGATGCCTGGAGGTCATTGTTACAAATTGGCTATCTCAGATTTCTGATGTCACTATCATAGGGAAATTTGTGGGCTAGCTCCCAAACATGGACTTTTATGCTCCTCGCAGATGACGTATTCTGAGTGCAGCGCCACTAATTTGCATATTGCAGTTTTACTCAGCTACTCATACTTCACAACATATTCAAATTTTACATGGTTTGGCTTATTTTTGAGGGAGTTATTGCTAATTTTTGTGATTTTTCCTTAATTTATGATAACCAGTGTATTTGAAACAAAATTATCTAGATTATAATCTAAAATTGAGAATGGTGTTAACTTCTAATTTAAACTGTATTGTAGTAATTTAAAGTGGTGAAATTTCATGCATAATTTTATATTATTTCATTGTTTAAATCTTATTGTGCACCTTCAAAAAAAAATTTTTTTTTTGTATAAATATTTGATTTAAAAAAAAGTAGTGCTTCGTTTTCGCTCTTGTTGATATAACATTTTCATTCATGTCACTGGTGGTTTTTAAAGCCTTTTGTCTGTGTGAAATTTCACCATATTGGCAGTTAATTTCATGCTATTTTTTCAATGGTATTTCATCAATAAATGATAACAAATTGAATAATTCATCATATGAAAAGCTGTATGTTATTTCTCTCGAAGTAAAGAGGATTGATTTTCATTTGAGCAGCAATAAAAGAATATTTTCGGGGCAAATTTGTTTTTAATAAGTGTTTTCTAATAAATATTTAAATTTATTATTACTCTTCATGTGTGTTTTTTCCTTTTCTTTTCTTTCTTAAATATAACACTTCAGAACACACGTAAAAAAGAGGAATTTAATTTTTTTCCTTACTTGTAGTATTATATACCATTAAATAAACCATACATGAGAGTGAAAGTTTACAGGTTTCTCCTCCACCTGTACTAGTGATTATGCAGCACACATCTGATTGATAGTCAGATAACTGGTGTAACTGAGCAAGAGTTTAATGTTAGTTTAATGCAAGGTTACTGAACCTTGCATAGGTCATTCACATACCTCCACAGAAAGAAATCTCTGCAGGGCTTATATCCCAAAATATTGGATGGAAGTCATGGGAGTATAGCCATATCCAAACTTCCCATAGAAAATCGAAAGACGTAATGATATTTTCTGTTCCAGTGGCTCTCAGATATTTCAGCTTCATGGCTTGTGTTTGTTTTTGCAGTGAAGAAAGGAGGAAGATTCCTAAAGAAAATAATGTAACAATGAAGATAAAAGATTTATAAGTCAATTTATGATTTAATCTCGAAACTTTGACAATAAACACTTACAAACTAACTCGCACTTTCAAAACCATTGCTCTCAGCACATCCTGCAGCTGAGGGGGAGGGGACCAAATCTGATGCATATCTAGATATACTCCTGTAACATTTTCTTTTGAAAAAATGGTAGCCCATAAACTTCTGTTTAATGTGTATTCACATCATGTCTAGCAAATTATTGAATCATCTGTAAAAGTAACATAGCTAAGGAAAGCCTCATTAGCCATCCTGCATTTCACTGAAAAATTTGGTACATATCATATGGTCTCCAAGGTTTCAGGATCCATCCATCCTGTGCAACATCTTTTACGTTGTCATGGGTGACACTGCTAGCTGAAACTGTTCTATGATACTGGTTTTTAGGAGTATACATGAAAGATTCTAAGTTATTCTATTATCTTGTTTAACATGTGCAATTATTCTCTGCTTTTCATTGTATGTGTGGGGGGGATCACCTCGAATGGAACATTTTATACTACCTAATTTCATTTTCCAATGGGGAGCCACATCTGCCCCCTACTGAACTGAAACAACCCTAGCTATAAGTTCTAGACTGTATAATTAAAAAAAAGTCTGCTCAGGAATTCAAGTTTTAAACTGTGGTGCTATTATGGATGAGGACAGCTTTTCGGGGTTATTATTGAAATGTTCCACAGCTGCTGTAATCATGTGTAGACTGCAAAGGCCATACAAACTACTTATTACCCCGGTATTCTTTTGTGTACAATGAGTTGCAAAATAATAAAGCAGCACAGTCCTGCTATAGGCATAGAGTTATAGCCACATGATTTCATAGCTATAACAAATATAATGGATGCAGTCATCACTGAACTCAAGCTACATTTTCTACCTTTGATACTCGTTGAATTGGATGTGAAGGACAGCCCTGCCAGTATCACATGTTGAAGTTAAGAAACTGTTACAAAAAACCAGTACTTCACAATTGGCTCACCTAAAGTAACTAAATGCACTCGGTAGTTTATATATGGGGGGAGGGGGACATTTATGTGCACTGTATTGTACTGTCTACTTCTAAAATAAAGTAGTAGTATTTTCTTTTCGCTAATAATTTTCAGTAAATACTAAACTAGCCTTTTAATATTCAAAATACCCATTATTTTTTTATTTTTAAGAATATTTAAACTCTTTGGGCACCACGAGGTATTACTCATAAGGCTTACAGAGATGAATAAAAAAAACACCACCACAAAATAAAATAAAGTTAGAAATTTGCAGAAAAAATGTAAGAAATAAATAGACAGAAAGAATAGAATGCCATTTTATCTTGAACAAGCACATGGAGAGGGGAAAGAAACTTAATGTATAAAGTATTTAGCAGATATTCTTTCTTTTTTCCTCCTTCTGTAAGCTTTGTACTGTAGAATAACAAATGGTCAACATTTTGCACTCCTCTGTAGCACCAGGAGCACAAGTGTGTATCATATAGCCCAAATCTCTTCAGATATGAGTTGAAGTTGCAGAGTTAAAAATTTATTACTTTCAAAATTGCAGAAAAAATGTTTGTGTCGGTTAGAAACAAGCGGAAAAAATAATTTATTCAAAGACCCACTAGGAGAATTTCTGTATAATTCTTTCCCCTTGAGAACTGTTTTATTCCAACTTTGATCCTTGAAGAATGGCTTAGGCAGTGTCATTTTGGTATTAACTTTAAGGTTTATAGCTTGTTTTTGCCAACCAATCAGCTCTTTCATGTCTTAGATTGCTAAGTGTGTCCATGTAATGAGAGAAGATTTCACTTAACACCTTTATTATAACGATCTTTAAGAATCGTGTAAGAAGTGACAATTAATTTACTACACGAGAAGATATTCATAAGGGAATACAAAGATGAAAGAAAGTATGTGTAAATAATAATAAAGTTGCAGGTTCATGAACAATAATTAGATATCCACTTAATTGATTCAATAATGCATGGCAATTTGGCTTGGAAAGCACGACATTCTTTGGAAATTCTAAAGACTTTGTATTCAAGTTCAGAACCATGATGAAAAAGGACATAAGCTAGTCCAACTTTATTATTTTTGTTACTTCCATTTGTATAGCATACAACTGAGAAATTATCTTCAATGAAATTGTCATAAATTATAGTTGGAATTGGCAAACAATCAGCAGGATGAAGAAGAACCTCAAGCATCACTTTGGCATCGAATATAAGTTTGCTCATGGTATCTTTAAATTCTTTATCATGTAAAACATGAAGATGTATGAGGAAGGATCCCATAATTGCAGAACAGGCTTTGTAGCTAATTGTTCTATAATAAAATCTTCTTTTCTTTAGTTTTAAAAAATTAGTGGGTATGGAACAGAAAATGCATATTTAAAAATGACAAAGGTTTGAAAGTGTATATTTGATTGATTGCCAGAACTTATTCTAATAGTGATATCACACACTGAATGCAGCAGAACAGACAGTGTGTATTGCAGTTATTTTTTAGATATGTGCCATAAAAACAAACTGTTCCTCTGAAACTCTTGAAGGCATCCTTTCAATATCAAAATGTCTTTTGGTGCTTTGCCGCAATCATAATACTGATGTAATGAAGCAATAGTTTTGGGTATCCAGTGTTAAAGGTCAACTAGAAAGTTTTCAAGTTATCACAAATTTGCTTTGTTAAACAGTGAAATGATGACAGTACCGTTAACTACTATATTTCTAATCTTTGCAACTAAATTTCTGTAGCTAATAGCTGCGTTCCGACATTCAGCCCATTGTAGTTACATAATATACTCATGTGTATATTATGTTACTACGAGCCAGCTTCTTTCAGCATGTTCTCTACGAAGGCATCCCCTCTCTTAGTACGTGATGTATGTCTTTCTAAGGATTCTAATCATATTTTCCAAGGTCTTTATGTGTTTTTCTAAGTATTGAGCCTAAGTGAAGGGATGACATTGTGGAGGACATTCTAAGAGAAGGTCTAATTCGCTTTACACATAGAGAAAACGACAAAAAACATCCATGCAGTTAACCCGTTAGCTTGGATTCAAACTCAGATAGTAGTCAGTGACCACGGGTGGGACTGAGCGTCTAAGGGAAATTTAATCATATTTATGTTACACACGGACAAAAACATAAAAATCCCATGCTGTCAGCTCATTCATTATAAAATTAATTCAGGTGGAATTACATGCTGAACAGTCTTGTCCTCTTCACCATTGGTGGGTGCTGCTAATGAAAAGTAATTTCATATACTTAAATTTTTCAAGACTAAATGCTGCATCTAACTTGTAGTGAAACACAGTACAATAATAATCACAGCTATTCATTAAAAACGAGATACCTGAACCGTGCACATCAACGAAATTAAATCATAATTTTACCATTAAACAATATTATTCAAAATTATTTAATAAGTTAAGTGTTAAGGGAAAATTGTAAATAAAGATTTATTGATAGATAATGAAAGTGGATTTAGATGATTCGGCCAGATAAATTATAAATTTTCTTTGCACGAAATAGGACCTGTTCAGAAGAAAAATATAGTATTTCAAAAGATATTTAGCCATGCAAATTTCAGAAAATACATGTTGCATATGAATGGCGAATGTATCAAAAACATGGTTAATTTACTCATTTAGCCTATTCTATTTTCAAATTTTGTTATACACTTCTCACTCGTGCTAAGAATAACAGTCTCACAAAAGGCAGATTATCAGAATTATCAAAACTTTATTCAGGCATAGAACAAGTTTGACACACGTGAAAAATTTCTTGAAGAGGACTGAATTTAATGATTAAAAAAAATGGAAATCTACTATCAGTTTTTAAGTGCAATGCATGTTTGAAATTAGCGTATTTTACTTATTTTTGGATATTGTGTGCACTTAACTGGAAGTTTTGAACAACAAAAAATAGACAATGACAATATTTGTATCCTTTCCAGAAACAAAGTCAAATTTAACGAAAAAAATTGTTACAATTTCTGAAGTATTTTGAAAGATGGTTTCAAATAAATATTTGTGGTATTTAAATCTTTAAGAACATATGAGGTAGAAAATAGTCCTGCACAGCAGATAAATTAAAAAACTCAAATTCATTAATGCCTAATTTATAATTAGCTAATGATAGATTTAAATAATCTCTTACATTTTCTAGCTTATGGATTGTGTTTAAAATACTTTGTTTTTATGTAAAACTTTTTTCTTGGTGTTGAAATCGGAGAATGATTGTTTTCGAAATCACAAAAATTAGCGTATGGTTACGACTTTGTAACAAGAAAGGACTGTAAATCTTAGAATGATTACCATATGAAAATTACAAATTTGCTTCTTAAGGAAAATTGTTTACTCAGTACTTTGTTTCTAGGTATAATTTTGTTTCTTCATTTCTTAAACATAATCTCTTGTAATATATTTTTAAAAAAAAAGGGCTTAAAAAATTTCTCAAAGACAGGCTGTCTCTGAAACCTCTAGCGCAAGCCCTTGTTTTAAAGCAGGCATTTTGAAAAAAGTGTGACTGAAATTATCTTGTTATTTACACTTCACACTATGTAACTTTGGAATCCTACTCATAGATCACCCAAATATTACACAAAGCAATCAATAAAATGCTTCAAAACAGTAGTGAGTAGTGTTGAAAATTTGTATATATATGCGTTTATGGATTAGGATTGTAGATTTCCCAGTTGTTTCACGCATGCGCAATAATTTTTTTCATATGGGAGCATGGTAACCTTTTACGTTAGTTTTACGCTTGGCGATGATTACAGACTTCACCCACGCATAGTATTAACTGCGCTGTGAAGCGTTGTATGCTTGTCTAGCACTAAGCTTTTTGCTACTTGGTGCAAACTGTGCAAGTTCTAAATTCTGCCGCCGGCTCCTAACTCAGTTTAAAAGTTTCGGCCTCCGGTTTCGACTGGACCAGCCTTGCTTGCGAGCGATTATTTTTTTCGGCTTTCGTAGTTTGAAACAGCAAATTCTTGCAAAGAAAGGAATTGTAAACCATCAGTTATAGTGCATACAGCATGAAAGTTTTCAAACTCTTTCAGTAATTCTGCCTTTGTGGAATTAATTCACATTAAAGGGCACTTCATATTGCTTTTACCGCGTACATGTGCACGAAGCGAGTATGTTTTAAAAAAGCTTTCTTCCAATAATTGCATCTAAATTTGCCAACAGCTCTTGATTTTCGGTTTATTTGATTATGGCAAAGCACAAGAGGGTATCTGCCTATGGAGAGTGATGGCTTTGTGGAGACTTTCTGAGGAAGATTAGCTCATATCCTCATACACATGGGGTAGACCACGGAAACGCCCATGCAGCCAGCCCTTTAACCTGGAATCTAACCCAGTTCGAATTACCAGTGTTCAACAAACTTTAAAGCTCGGGTGCTGGTGGGCCTAGGTCTTGATGTACGATCTAATATATCGTTTCAAAGTCTGGCACTTAATAATGGGCACTTGTAGATTTCGTCAGAATGAACAGGACTTCGAACATTTCAAGCATAATAAAATTATCATTCATAATAATCACATCCGTATTAATTGTAACAAATAGCTAAGTGTAATATTACCTTCTGCAGCACGTTATAGATAGGAAACAAAATTTAGCGGAGCAACATGTCTTTAGTCGCCAATCTCGTGATATATCGCCAATAGTGTATAGTGGACTCTTAGACACTAGCAACTTAACGTTATTTAGCATGATTGTATAATCCAGTCTGCCATTATTTCCTGACTTTTGTGTAAAATTTCGAATCCCGAAATTAATTTACGTCGTAAATCGATTCTCTCGTAAGTCGAAGACTTATTCGTCTTGTACTATTGTATTTGCTTATATAGTTTTTCATACATTTAATAAAGTTAAATCTTCATAATTTTTGTTATGATCTTTGATCTCATAGTCAAAGATTTGGCTACTGAAGTTTAATCATGTATGTTGTTATAAAACTGTTTGTCATAAAGTAAAGAATTATCTGCGTTATATTTTCTAAATTATTAATTTTAATAATGTATTCTTAAACTAACATAATCTGTATGCTGTATTTCCTAAAATGCATTTTTATAATATTAACAGAACGAAATGGAGAGAAGAAATGAAATTTTGAAGTTCGTATGTAGTGAAAAGTAAGTTTACAGTACGATTATTTTGATATTTAAAATATTTATGTAAGTGTGGGCTTATTTCTAAAATCTAGCATGGCAAAGCTCATGAGGGCTATCTTCTAAAAGAAGAGATATCTTGATGGAGGAATTTCTAAGGGAAAGGGACTCAGATCCATGTTACACATAAGGGAAATCACAAAAACTATCATGCAGCCAGGCCTTTACCTGGTATCAAATCCTGGTTGAACTAGCAGTGTTTAGCGAATTTACTGCTCGTCTGCTGGTGGGCCTTATTTATAGAGGAAAAACTGTTGGTGTCTTATCTCCAAAAAGATTTAGCAGTGATGCCAAATAACTTCCAGAATTGAAAGAATTAAGTACTCTGAAAAGTTCCAGAGATGCTATGATGATGCATAAAATCTTTGATAGCGTTTAAAAGTAAAATTTCATACTATGAGACTAGCCACTATATATTGTGGAAATTTTGGAAGATGTATGTGAGAGAGAGGGGAATTGTGTCATATATTAATATCTTAGTGATTTGATCTCTCACAGCCCAGTTTATTTGTCCTAGTATTAAAAATCAGGATGCATCATTTGCTATGTATGTGAAAGAGCTGAAATGCAACACTATGTTTAATTTTGTATATTCACTAGATTCACTTTTTCAGTTCCTTTGATTGATTTAAAACAAATTTGTGCACCTGTACATGGTATCATGAAATTTTACTATTGGTGTGCAAAACAAATGCTGTAACCTGAGTATTTCATATCAATGAATAGCTTAAAGGAACTTTCAGAGAGTTAGGGCAGATTTGCATTAAAAGTGCATGACTTGCTTGTATATGGCCTAGTCAGAGTGGAGAAATATGAATAAATTAATATCTACCATTATTTATTTGTTTTGATAATAATTTTGTTGGATGCTGCAGAGGGTAAATAGGTGAATTTTTATATACTGAAATCTATGTAAGAAATGTAAAGAAAAGGGGGAAAAAACTCTCATTTTTATATTTCTAGCTTTATGTCACGAATCTGAGAATAATTTAAGGATACTGATGGTGTAGGCAGACTACCATGTCATAGCTGAAAGTATGCTACAAAAGTCTGTCATTTGTCATTGATTGTTGAAAGGAACTAAGACAACTAATATCAAGCAAGATTGCAAAGATTTCACTGCAGCTGCAACAACTCATCTATTGAGATAAAATATAAGCAACATGCTTTATAAAAGAGGGCTGTTTACAAGGAAACTTGATTTTAATGCCACTAACATGAAAGTGCAAAATGCAGTGGTACAGAGGTCATTGTGATTTGAGTACCATGGGCTGGAGCAGAGTTCACTGTATTGATCAGTCTCATTTTTCTTTGGAGAGCAAATATAGATGTTATTACAACCTGGACAGAGCCAAATGTACGTAATAAGCCTGAAGATATCAGTGAAAGGCATTGGTACAAAGGGGGTGGAATCATGATATGGTTGGATATTTTGAATGGTTGCATGGATTTATACGTATCTGACAGTGCAGCTGTGAATGCTGAAATATAGAGGTGAGATTCTTGATTGACAAGCCTTTTTGTTTAGAGGTGCAATCGGTAATAATTTCCTAGTGGACAGTAATATTCATCCCTCTTGTGCTACTATGGTGACTGATTTACCTGTTCAACTCCTTGAAGGAATCGAGTAGATCCACATATTCTTAAAATTTAAATTCAGTGGAATGTAAATTAAATGCACTAGGATCTTCCATTTCTGCAGCCTCCACCTAGCACTCTCCAGGCACTTCAATCTGTTCTTCATTATGCATACACTCTGCTACTGTAGAAACTACTGAATAGTCTAATACACAGCATGGCAAATTGCTGCAAAGCTTGTATTTTCGTCATGACTGATTTTATTCATTTGCCCATCTTACGTTTGATTAATTTTTTATGCACCTCTAAACAATTTTAATGCCAACTTTTCCCTATTCCACTTGATATTACATTCTATATTTTCTTATTTAAATTTACTTGTTGTAGAAATAGACAGTTTTGTATTTTGAAGATATTTCAGGGAGGAATAATGCAGATCTTGTGCAAAGTCCATGTTCTTAGCTGCAAAATCATTGAAGTTTTGTGAGTTTTTATTGTGTTTCTTTAAATTTTCCTACCAGTGTATTTCTTATTTGTAATATTTTATGTTATATAGGGAAGAGGATATAGTTGCATTCAATGCAGTGATAAATATTATGACACTTTTATCTCTTTAATCAGAAACTGTTGTATCAAAAATTTTATATTATTCAAATCTTGGCTATCTTTTGTATGGGGAAGAGGAAATAGCTGCATTTAATTCACTGGTAAATATTATTACATTTTTTTCTCTCTAATAAAAATCTTATATAGTAGGCATGGTAAAGCTGTGGCTCACGAGGCTCATTTACCCCTTAAATAAGGCATATTTGTAACAAAAAAGTAGTTTTATTTTTGAAACACACATGCATTTTGGCACAGAAATCATGCAATAACACACTCAAGCTTTTTATATGTAAAGCTTTTCTCAAAATATAGTATACTGATGTTCATTGCATGAATATAAAGATTTTGATACTATAGTTTCTTATTAAGTAGGTAAAAATGTCATAATATTTATCCATGCATTGAATGCAAATTTTTCCTCTTCTCTATACAACCTTAAATTCATGCAAATAGCAAATAACTGGCAGGAAAATATAAAAAAACAGTGAAAACACATGAAACTTGAAAATAATTTTTCAGCTAAGAATATGGAACTTGGCAAGGTCTGTATTCTGCCCTGCCTGAAATATTTTTTAAATACAGATTGTCGATTTCTACCAAAAGTAAATTATTCATTCTATCATTGTAGCTTGAGGTATTTCTTTGTGTGCTTCTAGACAATCTTCTTCCTTTCTAGCATATTTGCAAGTATCACATTTTTTTCTTCTGTCATATTTTTAGTCTTCTTGGCACTCAATTGTCTTTAACATCTGACACGTTTTTCATGAAAATGTATAGCTCAATGGACGTCTAAACCACGATTTACTACAAACATCACACAATGCACTGCAAAATTCAGTTTGAATTTTGCCACATAACTTTTCAATTTTGAAATACGATGTTTGATTTTCTACAGTCATAGTACACCAGACTTCTTCAAAGTACATTTCAAACACATGTCCCTTCAAGATATCATATTCAAGAGACCTTAACTGGACACTTACTTTAGTTTCAAACTGTTAGCTGCAATTTACAAATGTATGCAACTTGGGCATTGTCATGGTTAATCTTAATTCATATAACTTCACGGTTAACCAGAAATTTATATGAGTTTTCTTATAGGGTATGTCGAAGTATATCTGTCAAAATTCATGGGAAGACTTGTTGCAGCACCTTAAAATCTGAAATTCAGCTGGTGCAACAACAAACAAACTTATACCCAGTGCTTAAATTGCACTGAAGCCCAGCTACGCATAATTTGTTTCAGATAAACTGTAATTTTATCTATACTGCACCAGAGCCCTAAACAAAAGGGCTGCAGCACTTCTTTTACGTAACCTCAGTTTCATCAGAAAAGTCTTTTTATCTCGAAAATTTTATTTCAATCAAAAGTAAGACTTAAAAATTGATTCTAACTTCTTAATACACACTTGTCTTTCCCTTGGACATACATAACATCGGTAAATAGGTAGGTAATCATAGGTAAAGAGGTGTATATCACGCACACTTTCCCTATCCAGAGTGACACCTCTGGGGGCCAACAAGAGTACTACTTCCGGAGTTTATTAATTTTGAGCATAAGATGTTATATAGCTAATCGTTTTTATAATGGTTTTAGTGGTACGTGTGATACAGAATGTTATCTTTGGTTGGCTCATAGAATTATAAAATATAACAAATATGCCTGCAGTATAAAAATATACATAATATGCAATATATGCATACACAGATATACAGCATAAACAGGAATGTAAACTTGAGCAGCATATGTCACGTACATTTTTTTTAATCAACATATGTCTAAAAAAAGTCTGTTTCCAACAACTGTCAAATAGTATTGGACATATGCTGCTCGATACAAACATTTCATACCTTTTACAACATTTTAGGACTCTCAAAATTTGACACTAAATTAAATTCATTTTTATATAAAAGCAACCAAAAAATACAAAAGATATTGAAATAATTACAAAAACCAGAACAATTTTAAACATTTTTGAACACATAAAAAAGTATTGAAATGATACTAAACCTATTTTATAAAAAATTCCCCATCTACCAGATGGGTGCCCAGTTTGAAAAAAATGTCTAAAATCTTTGGAAATAAAAATATCGTAAAGAATTCAGAAGAGTCCCTGAAAAATTAAATTATTCACTTAATCAAAGTATTTAACTTTTTTTCACATCTCTGAGAATAAATATACCATTATTATAGCTTTTGTTTTCGATATCATCATCGGATATCTCATGTAATATATTTTTTGTAAGAAGCTTCTATACCATTAACATTTGATTTCGCTATAACTATATATGACCCTTTTTGTTGAGATTTTTCTCAAAAGATATCAATGGATATTTACCCTGTGTTAAATCTTTTAATTTCTGAATTTCTTAGTACGATCCGACACTCATTTCTTGGTAAACATTTTTGAGGGTTTTTTTTATTATTTTATTTTTTATTTAGTCCATCTATAAACAAAAATTCAAAAAGAATATTATATCTTATAAACAAATCTAAAATGTCAAATAAATTGTATTCCCATTCTGCATAAGCTTTAATATTATTAAATTTATTTGTAAGTGATAAGAAATGATTTTTGTTTAAATATTTAATTTTGCATTTTACAACATAATATTTATTACCTGTAATTTTTTTGAATATTCAATATTAAATTTTGCAAGTACTGTGTCTGTTAGTTCCATTTACTAATAAGCTTTTTTTTTTAAGTTTGTCACATATGCCGGTCAATAAATTAGTAATAATTCTATAAAATGTTTCTTTGATGAAATTTTCTGTTACATGTTTATATATAAATCTGAATTATACCATTGTACTTTATTGCATATTTATTTAAAAATGTTCACTTAGTTTTTGATAGTTAATTATTTCATCCCAATTTACTACATCTTTTAACTTTTCAATGGTATTTTTTGATAATTTTTTAGATCTGGAAACTAATGCCATATTTAATTTTATATAATTTTGTAAAATAAAATTATTACTTAAGGATATATTCTGAACTTTTATCCCAATTTATTTTATCCTTTATTTTTACAACTGAAAAACTGATGCTCCCTTTGGTGTTATATAGTTTTCCCCGGCTGCGCGGAAATCTCTATTACCTTAGGCTATAATGTACTAGAAGATCTAGTGTTGTTATCACCCTATAGACACCCATGTTAAAACAGGGTAATCGTCTTTGTACAAATAATTGAGGGCGCTGTTAGCACATGTCTCCCATCGAAATCAGGTAGACATTTGTTTACTATCGCTGATATCTGACACTTTATTTCTGAAATCTGAGACATATTAAAAATTGAAACATATCTAAGCACCAAAATGCCACAAAAGCATCACTTTAGGAACTTTCCTAAAGACGAAAAACTTCATTTAGAATGAGCGAAAAGAATTTCCAGAGGGAATACAGAACTATCAATCTACCACAGTGTATGTGAACTGCATTTTGAAGAGCATTTTATTGATGAATTTTACTATCATATTGTTATCGGTGAGGAAATAAAAATTCCAAGAGGTAAACCACTACCAAAGAAAATGAAAGTCAGGAATAATGTAACGACTGTGACAAAAAAATATGTATGAATAAAGAAAATAATGGTTCTTCAAACATCCCTGTTTCAAGAACTCTAAGGATGAGTGATGTAGAGACTGTCCAATTACCTTCTCCATTTTGGTCAAAATTACAAATTAAAAGCTGTCCTCAATCCTTGGTATTCGTAAATCTGATTTCTGATAAAAAGTTGCAGTACCCTTTGGTCCGAAAATTAATCAGCATCATTGGAAACGATAAGGAATTAACTGCAGATATTTTCATGTGTGACCCAAAAACTAAGTCTATTACTTTTAATGCTGTGAGTGAGTTAATAATTTTACTTAATAATGTTGGTTCAATACCTATCTGCAGTGGAGCTGGAACCATTTTGGAATATAATCAGCATTATCGTAAATATGTAAATATTATTAATGTATTATTATGTAAATATTATTCCAATATACAGTAAAAAATATACAATTAAGATTAATGAATCTGCAACATGTGTGCATTGTAAATATGTAAATAGATTGCTGAAAAGAAAAATTTCTAAGAATAATTATTTGAAATCAAAATTAAGTAATAATAGAAAAACAAATTAATTTGCTGTTTAAGAAAGAAAATTACAGAGTTATCCTTAAAACTGAAGGGCCAAAAAACAAATGAAATGTGCACTTCTGTTGTTGCCTCAAATCCAAAGCAGTTACGTGTTATAAATGCTTACAATAATGCTTCTAAACGTAAAAGTACTCAAGGTGTAATTTATGACTCAAAAGGGTTAATTGAATGCATAATAATGAGAAAGAAAAGACACAAATTTTATGAACATATCCATGAAAATAAAATTCTGATTGTGTGTGGAAAGAACTGCCTTCAAAGATACGTTAAAATTTATCACAGTGGATTTGGTTTCTATGATTCTGTTTTTCAGGCAATCAAACTGAAAACTCAAAGTATGGAACCCTATTTTCTCCATGGTGGTACACTAATAGATGAAATGAAGTTGTCTGAAATTTTGCGTATGAGTTCAAATGGTCGAATTGAAGGATTTGTGGGCTTCGAAAATTTTCAAAATAAAAAAAAAAAAAAAAAAGCAATTTATGGATTAGTATTCCTATTTGAACCATTTGTTGGTGACTGGAAGATTGCTGCAGTTTTTGCCACATTCAATAATATTAAAGGAGCCTTGCTTGCTGATTTGATAATAGAAGCAACAATTTTGTTAGAAAATGCAGATCTGTATGTATATTTTATGACTTATGTTGGTGCTACATGGAATAAAGTAATGTGGAAGAAATTTGGTATAGGTACTCAACTAGAGAATGCAACTAAATATTAGATAAATCATCCATGTGATGAACCACATAAATAAAATTTTATATCTGGTTTTCCACATTTAATAAAATGTATGTGAAATGTTTTTTGAAAAATGGAATTTACACACTATGTGGAGAAGTGCGGCCAGAGCATATAATTTGTGTATGGAAGAAAGATTGTGGTGCTGTTACTTTAAAAGCTGTAGGGATTTATATTTATTTTAAATAACCAGTTTAATTTAATTTGAAGTTTCTTTCCTATACACCTTCATTCTCCTAATTAATTGTCAATGCCGGAATATTTAAATTTGGTAGCATGCATGAAATAATGCAAATTCTACCAGCGGGAGAAAAGGTTTAAGTACCAAGTTCTAGAAGGGAAAGTTAGAGAGAGTGTGGGTAAACTCTGTGCTTGTTATAGCGTGAGCTTCTGCTTACTATTGATTGCTGGTTAAATGTGGAGTAACAGCTATGACTTTGCTGCCACTAGATTGTCAATGCTCTATTAGGAAACAGGATAGTCTGAGCCCTGTAGCGTAATTCTACTACTTGTTAATATCTTAAAATCTTTAGTTTAGTCCTTACTGTTTCAGTTATTGCCCAAGCAGAGGCATAGCTTGTTAGCATCAAGTTGATGCATTGTAAATTTATAAAGAGTAAACTAAAGGGTACTTTTAACCCTTCTTCTGTGCAGTCACTACTCTCCAGTTTTCACACGAAAGTTAGGCAAGTAGATCCTACAAAGCAATGCCACATATTAACAGAAAGCATCTTTTTTCCAATAACTTTGAAAAGATGCGAGTGGGTTAAGCATTTCTGTTGTTTGGAAATGAAGTAGTCAATGGTCTTAATTTCTTCCATGATGAAATTGTATGGGAATTTAGAAGGTACAATACAGTTTGTGAAACAGATAAATTCATATAATGACATCTAAATTCCTGCAGAATCTTTATTTTTAAATTCAGACATGCATACAGTAATATTAAATTTTTTGCCATTTCTGGATGGATGGAAAAGCTCATTAAAGAACAAAATGAAACTTAGTTTGATTAGTCATTCAACTGTTGACGGGTTATATGTAACATTAAAATCAACATTGTTTCTACTTCATTACATGACAGAAGAATTAAATTTAAAATACATTTAAACTTCAAGAATAAGTCAAGATGCATTAGAAAATTTATTTGGTATCATCAGACAGTCTAAAGGTTTTAATGATCATCCAAGACCCAGTGAATTTTTTAACATTGTTGAAACACTTCATTTTTACAATCTTGCCAAATCACCAAAGCAGGGTATGTATCGGAAGAAGTTATAACTGCTTTTCTTGCACCCTCCATTGATACTGAATATCAGCATGCTGTAAAAAATAGTCAACGTATTGAATATGTAATTGACCAGTTGATTGAAAAAGGTCAGTTGGTTGATGCATGCTCATCATTAGATTTCTATTGTACAGCTGTTGATCATACATACACTTCGCAACAAAGCAACTCACATATAATATACTGCATTGCTGGATATGTTGCTAGAAAGTGGAGAAATGTATTACTTATTCAGAAGTTTTAAGAATTGTAGGATTGGAAATCACAGTAAATTCTGAATTCATTTCGTTAGATAGTAAAAAGAATCTTACACATCCTTCAAATACTTTATATGCATTGATTAAATACCTTGAGAAGTGTTTCATGAATTTTTTTAATGTAAATATAGTAGAAAGAAGCAGTGTTGTGCAATTTGTATCATCGCTCAAATTAAGTTATTATGTAGCCTGTGATTTACATAAAATATTGCTGACCAAAAAAATTCTAAGATTTTATATTATCATACGATTTCATTGTTACACGAAAGCTTTAAACAAGCAAGAAAACACAAGGTCAGAAAGGTAAATTTTTAAAACTTCAGTGAAAGGAAGCTGTACTTAAATTTAAGCTAGAATTTCGAGGATGCAAGAAATATCACGTTAATATTGTTATCATTAAGTGCCGGAAATGGAACTATCATGCTAACAGATTTGAACCATCATTTACTTCGACTTCTATTGCAAAAAATCAACTACAGAATGTTACCAAATCATGTGTATCATATGACACTCTCAAGGTTTGGTACCAAAAGTTTAAAAACAAGGACTATGACATTCAAGAAGCAGAGTGTTGTGGCCAACCAACTGTTGTTGATGAAGCCCGCCTGTGAGAACTTGTTGAAGATGGGCATGCAACCACTCCAGAGCTTGCTAAGGAGTAAGATGTCAGTGCTATGTCCATTAGTTATGCATGCATGCTTGATGTACAAGTTCAATCGCTGGGTGCTGCATGAGTTAACTGAAGCAGATAAGGACAGACGTGTTCGAGCCTGCACTAATTTGCTCGAATATCAACGCAGGGACAAAATTCTGGACTGGATCGTCACTTGTGATAAAAAGTGGATTTACTTAAAGAACACGGGCCAAAAAGGGTCTGCGATCGGTAAGCCTGTAGGCATCGTCGCAAAGGGCAATTTGGCTAACGGAAAGATCGTGCTTTGTATCTGGTGGGTTTGCTGTGGTATTATCCACAAAAAGTATCTGGAAAAAGATAACACCCTTGACAGTAATGTGTACAGTGAGATGCTAGTCTGTGTTGATGCTACTATCAAAGAAAAACATCAAACTGAGTTCCGGTGCAGAAAGGTAAAGTCCCTATCAAATATGTTTCTGATCCATGGGACTGGACGTCGAAGGGGACATTTCTCAGAACCCGCACATTTCCACGAAACCTAACATAGCTAAGTTACCATTTTTACTTACTAAACAGACTTGAACGGCAAACAGTAATCGATTATCGCTCAGACTGGGATCAGATATCCTGCGTAGCCGAGACATCGTTTTCGTAGCGAGGGCGACTGCTTCCAGCGGAGCTGTTTGTTTCTAGGAATCCTCCTGTTTAAACCAGTGCTACCAGAATCTCGCTTCTCAGAAAAGTCCTGTCTAACGGAGACCGTCGCTAGTTGTGACATGTCGCTTAATGTTTCATCAAGATAATTCAAGACCATATGTGTCTACATTCACTGGTTGAACTCTGTACGGACTCAAATGAGATCTTTTGCCACACCCACCATATAGCCCTGGACATCGCTCCTTTGGACTTCTGCCTTTTTTTTACACTTGCAGCTACATCTTGCTGGTTCCATCTTCCATTCTGCACAGGACATTTGAAATGAGATTGATCTGTTTTTGGACTCGCAGCCGCCAATTTTCTGGGCTAAAGGCTTTGAAAAACTAACATAACGTTGGCAGAAAATACTAGATTTGGGTGGTGATTATTATTCATACTAAAGGCACTGCTTTCGTGTTTTTTTTCCTCCTAACTTTCTTAAAAACATTTTTTTCGCAGAAACCTTTCGTTACAACCAGATAACCTGTTTTAAATATTGGAGCATGGTAACATAACTGCTTGGAAGATGTGTCATTATGCAATTTGCTTATTTTAAGGAATAAATTAGAAGAAATTTAACACCATATTACCATAACTTATAAAAATTAGTTATTGTATGACAATGTCAAACAATTGATGCAATAGATGTGATCAAGTCTTTCATTATTAAAGTGATCAAAGCTGATCATTGTTGTTCTGAATAGCTTAAGATTCACTAAATATTCATAAATATGGTAAGTATTACTTCAGGTTTATGTAATGATTTGCCTCATGAAATTTTTGTTTCCTCAGCTCTAGCAGTTTGACTATAAAATTTATCAATAAAATTCCCTTCAAAATGCAGTTTGTACATACAATCCTGATTTGATAGCTCTGTATTCCCTCAGAATTCTTTTTCATCAATCAGAACAAAGTTTAGGACCTTTAAACAGCAGCTCTCTTATGGCATCTTACTGTCCAAATGTGCAACTAACTATAAAACACTTTCAAAATAAATGTAGTGTTATATAAAAGTAAAATAGATCTTTTATTTTTTTGCACCAAAATAAATGGATTTTTTTTATGTATGTGTGTGTGTGTATTGTCATTTCTTTCATTTCATTTATATATAATTTAATATTGTAATGAAATCTAATTTGCACATTATTTGGCTACATTTGATATGTAGAAATTACATTCAAACAATAAAAAATTGGCATTAAAAATTTTCCTTTAAGTTAGCCAGCAGAACAGATGTGATAATTTTCATTATCATGTCAAAATGATTATTAGGTTATTTGATTAAGGCAAAGTATATGATGCATTATGTAAATTAAATTAAGAAGCAGCTAAGAAACTAAGAAGAATAATGTTTCATGGGGTACATTTTAGGATGTCAATTGACTTCTGAAATATTATTAAATCAAACTTTCTTACTTGCATGACTATTTGATTTAATAATATTTTATAAGTACATTGCTGTAATGATGTAGAAGTAATGCAAGATTTTCTGTTCTAAAGGGGTGATAGAATCAAAAAGTCTTTAAGAACCATGAAATTAAGACAAGGTAAAAATATATTCTTGTTTAAAAAATACATAGATTTTGTGTATGCATTTTCATTTTCTCACTTTCATTTCATTCATAAGATAGTACTTTGACATTTGTTGTAAAATTTAATTTATATATAAGTTGTCTGCATTTCATATGCAGTTCTACAATAAAAATTAGCATTGCTTATTTTGCTTTTAAGTTAGTGTATGAGATATAGTAATTTTCATTATAATTTACAAATGATTAAGATTGGGTTGATTAATTTAGGCAAAGCACATGAAAGTTATCTGCCTACGAGTAGGGCTTTTTGTTTGCCTTTGTAGAGGGCTTTTAAAGGGCACATTATGTTGGGAGAAAACCATGTGAAATCGCATGCAACCAGCCTGTTTGTCAGGAATGATTATAGGTTACCAGTGTCCAACAATTTTACTTCTTACCATTGGTGGGCCTCAGAATGATCAAAGATTGTTTCACACTTTTCTGCACTTAATTCAGACATTATCTGTCAGTAAAACCAGGTAAGTATTAAGAGATCATGTAAGAAAACCTGAGGAGTAAAAATGTAGAGCTCTAAATGTTCGCAAAATTGAATTAAAATTGTTTAAGTGTTTACTATTTTTGTAGATGCATTCAGTTTTAAGTGATATACCATAGTGTAATTTGTATAGTTTCGTATTATCATATTTATATTAAAAACATTCATATATAAGTTTTGACATTCATGTAAGTAACTTTAAATGAAGGTGGGAGTTTATTGTTATATGTGAATTCATTTGCTATATTACTTGATAAGAGATAGTATTGAGTTTTCTATAGTGCAAATACAAGAAACAAATTTTAATATAGTCTCCTTCAACTTTATGAAGAAGTTATTTATTAAATATTTCTTAATAGAAGAATTTTAATGTTTATTACTTCAAAACATACACTCTTAGACAAAAAAATAAAAGACGCACCAAGAAGGAGTTATCCGAATGGGACGAAAATCTGTAGAAGTGATGTATATGTACAGAAAAACAAATGATTACAGTTTGAGAAAAATTGGATGATTTATTGAAGTGATAAAGCTTCACGAAGTTAAAAAGTCAGTAACGCCTTTGTCCACCTCTGGCCCTTATGCAAGCAGTTATTCGGCTTGACATCGATTGATAGAGGTTTCGGATGTCCTCCTGAGGGATATCGTGCCAGATTCTGTCCAACTGGCGCGTTAGATCGTCAATATCCCGAGCTGAATGGAGGGTTCTGCCCATAATGCTCCAAACGTGCTCAATAGGAGAGAGATCTGGCGACCTTGCTGGCCAAGGTAATGTTCTCACGTTTCGTAAAAGCCAAATAAACAATTATTGAATGCAATTGCCAAACATATTTTTAATAAAGAAAATTAACAAACGGCAAGCTATTTTGAAAATGATATGTAAATTTCAATAGTGAATAAATGAATGAACGCAAGCAATCAAACATAATACAAAATAAAGCAAAAACAACAAAAAACACAGATTCAAGGAAAACGTTGCCTATCATGAAATTAGACTTTAATCACTTTCAAAACCATAAAAATCCTTTTCACTATCATCATCATCGAAAACGAGAATATCGTCATCACTACTGTTTCCGTCATTGCTAGTATCACCTTCTTCGAATAATGCGTCGTCTTCTGTTCCGTCAAAAGCGTTACTGATTTCGCAATTAAAGAACTTAACAATTACTTCAGCCTTCTCGCACACTTGTGAAATAGTGAGCCGCTTCATTCTGCCTGAGGATGTGAGGGCGTGATGTGGTTCTCCTATTCACTTGTTTCATCGTTCTCGCACTTTTTTCTTAAATGGTTTATTCACCGATACATCTAAAGGCTGCAATTGGCTAGTCAGTCCACCAGGAATGACAGCTATCTGGGTTTTTAATTCTCTCGCTTTATTCTTTATGGTTTCAGTTCAATGGGCGCTGAACTGATACAAAACCAAAAGAGAGGGTTTTCTTAAGAATCCACCAGGTCGCCTCGCCCATACGTTCTGTAACCACAGTTTCATTCCAGCTTCGTCCATCCAGCCTTTCGGATGAACATGAACAATTGCACCCGTTGGAAGTTTTTCTTTTGAACGTGAAAAACGGCGGTAGTTTTGTGCCATCAGCACATGTTAGAAGTACCGTATATCGGGTTTTCTCATGACCTGTGGTTTTTATGGTTATTGATTTAGACCCTTTAATACTCACAGTCTTGTTGAATGGTACATCAGATGTGAGTGGAATTTCATCCATATTTCCTATTTGACTGAGCTCAAAAGAAGTTTTTCTTGCGTGCATTTATAACAAACGTATGAAATGCTAGTATTTTTTTTTTCATAATCTGTTGGCATTTTCTGTGCAATAGTTGTTTTTGTGCGCATTGATAAGCCTTGCCTTTTCATGAACCTGTAGCACCAACCCTCAGACCCTGAAAACTTCTGATTCCCGTGTTTTTCTGCAAATCCTTTGGCCTCATTGATTATCATTTTGGTTGAAACACTTATCTCAGAATTCCTCTTATCTATCACCCACATTTTTACGGCATTTTCAAGTTCAGGCCAAGATGGAGCTGGGCATCGAAGGTTATGTTTTTGTTTTTTGGCAGTCTTCAGTTGATCTTCTTGCAGTCGCCAAGTACGTATCATTTTTTCGGTAGGTGGTGGACCGAAATGCCTTGCTGCTGCTCTGTTTCCATGCACTTTGGCGTAGTTTAACACTCCTAGTTCATACTGAATTGTATAGCTTAATCCCTTGTTTCCTGTAGTCATATTTTCCAGGGTATTTTTTTAAACAAATAGTTTTAAGCACCGATACCGACACGTTTATACAGAGTAGCACCGATACCGACACGTGTGTCGGCTGAGTCAAAGAAAGTCTATGTAAAGAAGGAAAGGCTTCAGAGACGTAATGTTAACCAGTTTGTCTTCTAAGCCGCTAGAAAGAAGAGGGACAATTCGCCAAGGGATTTGGCGACGGAACCTGTTGGCGAGAATTTCCCCCTTTGTGATGTACCTGGCCGAGATTTTCCACCTTCGCCACGTGTACAGGTAAAAATGGAGTCATACAGCTTTAAACTCTTGATAAACGTGACCGTCGAACCTGTTCGAACTTCGACATCAGCTTCTAGCTTTGGCGCTTTTTGGCGACAGATGTTTCACGCATGCGCAGTTGTGCCCCTTTTCTTTCGGAGGGAGCCACTCCTGCTGCTGCGAAGCTTTCCTTCTTAACAATACATATTCTTTGGCTGAGTGTCGGGCGTCATACGTTGATCGAGTAGTACGTTGTACCAGGGATAAATAGAAAGGGCTAGGTCATTCCTTTGTTCAACTCATCGCCGACGCGAGCCTCATGGAGGGGGTTAACTGGTAGTAATCTGACGTCACTGTTATGCACCTGCTCTGATTTCGCGCGTTTAAAACTGCAGTTTCATTCAGTTTGCGAGACGATTTTCTGGAGGTTGCATATCTCAAATTAATTTTAATCATACATATTTGTTTTCTAATAATGCAAATATTTAAAACAAATCGTGTATATATATGTATATATATAGTTTTAATCAGTTTTCCTTTTAAATTCTGCATTTAAAGTATCCTTTATGTAATATGGCTTCTTGTGCTGTAGCAACGTGCCGTAACACTTATAGAAATACGAAAGGAAGAGATATTGTATTTCATGCTTTCCCAAAGGACAATTTGATTTTGACGAAAGAATGGATACATAAATGTCGAAGACAAGATTTTATTAATGTGAAAAACGCAAGAATTTGCAGCGAACATTTTCTGTGCAGTGATTATGAAGATGATATGAGAAATCGCTTGCTTGGATTGCCACAAAGGAAACTGTTGAAATGCAATGCTGTGCCGAAAGTAAATTTATCGTGTGATGTAAACGAAATAACACCAAGAAATCGGAGACATTTGAAAAGAAAACTAATGCAGAGTGCTTTTGAAAGACTACACGAGTTAAGTCCAAAGAAAATTTATTTTGAGGCCGAGAACGAAATTAAAGCTGACAATAATAAATCAAATGTGAATGATTTTGAAATAAAACTTACAAACGACAATGCCGTAAGTGACAATATCTCTGAATGCCCTAATTGTAAAGATAAACAAGAATGCATTGATAATTTGAAGAACAAAATTATATTCTTAGAAAATTGTAATAAAATATTGAAAAATAGAGAAAAGAAAAATTTTAGAATGTTTGCTCAGCGACAAAAAAGGTGGACGACATCTAGAAAGAAATTTGTATCGGAAATTCAAAAATTAAAATCCCAAACAGCAAAATTTAGGAAAAAACAGCACAGATCGGAGAATTTGGAAAAACGCCTACAGCATATTTTTACAAAGACGCAGATTAACGCATTGCTAGAAAAGAAGGAAAAAATCAGGTGGACTAGTGAAGATATTTCACGCTGTATTGTCATAAGAGCTCTGTCATCTAAAAGCTACGATTTTTGGAAAGAAAAAATGGGAATTCCTTTACCTAGCACTAGCACATTAAAGAGATGGTGCGCTAAATTTTCATGTAGCCCAGGAATTCAGAGTGATGTTCTTGCTGTAATGAAGGAAAGATGCGAATATTTGAATTCTGTAGAAAAAATATGCGTTCTCAGTTTCGACGAAATGCATATAGATTCTAAACTGTGTTATGACTCTAAACTGGACCAAATACTTGGTCTTTTTCAAAAAGTGCAGTTTGTTTTAATCAGAGGTTAATTCAGAATGGATTAAATTATTGTCCTTAGGAGGTTTGACTACACCTTCCCATTCATGGATGAATACAGTTTACGAGTTCGAAAAAATATTTTGTGCAGTTCATGGTACAACTTACTACAAAGGGAAGCATGTAATTGGCTCTTTAATTAATAAACTGGAGAAACATTATCCTGAAGTTAACAGAGAAGCAATTCGTTTATTTTGCAGAGTGCGAACTTTTATTAGAATACGTTTCTTAAATAGAAATGCATATGTTTTTTCCCAAAGAAAAGCAACCCAAAAGGCAAAAAAGTGGATTGCTTCGAATGTGGCAGCCAATAAATAATATTTCAACAGCTTGTAGTTGAATTTCGACTGTACAAGTAACATATATAATAGGTTTTTATTTGAAATATTTTTAGATGACATTTTAGAAGTTAATAGCATAAAGCATGTTTCAAAAAAGAACTAATTTTATTAAGTTATTTTTATAGTATCCTGTGTTATTATTAATTGGATTTTGTGCTAGCTTAGCATTCTAGACAAAATATAATAGTATAATATTAAAGTAATTGGCATAAGAAGACTTGTCTCATTAATCTCCACTTTTGAAAAATTAAATAATGTTTTAGGTACTGTGAGTAAAGTTGTTTTGTCTAAATTAAGATAACAATCTTACATGTATTTATTTAAATGTAATATGATGAAAGCCTAAGTTACAAAATTATTTAAAAAAATATCTATTATTATGTTGAATCGGAAGAAAAATATGCCAATGTAAAATTTACAGTTAGGCTGAAACTCAAACTTAGATTAGCAGAAATTTTGCCATATATAACCATACATGTTTAAATCTATGCCAATTTAAGGTTGTTTTTGGGTTATTTTAAATAGTTGTTATTATAGTTATCTTAGAAGCAGTAGTAGAGTTCTCTTAGTTAACATGCAGATAAATAAATGATTAGAAATAAACAGGCATGTAAAGAAAAAAAAAATCCCTTCAAATTAAAAAAAAGTAACTTTATGCTAAGAGTAGCGTATTTTGTTTGTTATTTTAAAATTGAGTAAGTACTATTAAATTTTTTAATGTTCAATGTAAAATGCATACTGCAGTAACATTGTCTCTTCCAAATTATAGCTATCTTTCACACACAGCTTATTTTAAACGCTGGTTCTTCAAATTTAAAACGCTAATTTCTATGTTGTGAATTGCATCTCCGCGCTCACTGTCATCCTGGCTACGTCATCACTCCTCACTGCTTGTTTCAGGGGGAAAAGGTCTATGAGCTAGCCCTTCTCTTTTATGTCCTGACGTTGTACTATGTGCTACTCCCCGCTTCTCCGCACCGAGGGCGGAGCGAGCGCTACTAGTTTCGTTTACTTTTTGACGGGAACGGTGCGGTGTCGGAAAGAAACCATCCCAGTTCTCTCTTTTGAGCTATATTTTTGTTGCCAAAAATTTAGTTAAACCTGATAAAATAATTATGGCAGATGTAGAAAAAGTTATGCGTCAAGACCTTTATCCGGGCTAAAAATAGCATTCAGTATTGAAAGTTAACCTGTGGCCTTCACGTATAAGAAGCAGGTAACTTTTTTGAGTCCAAATTTAGGAAAACAAGTGCGTCTTATATGCCATCAAATACTGTAATTTAGAAATCAAACAACAGAAATCAGCGCTATATTTGGAAATTTTCGCAGGACTTCGAAGGTTTTACCGAACCATCAACCTCAGCTGCCAAAGCACAAATAAAAAAAAATTGCAAATATAATGCTGATTTTTGTTGTTTGACTTCTAAATTCATAGGTAACTTCAGTTGATTTTCCACTTAAGTAAGCTCCTTTTACTAAATTGCGAAGAATATAAGTATTATTATTTTCATTAGATATATCAGCAATATATTCGCCTTTTGTCTCTGTTTCATCGTTTGGAGCTTTATATGTTTTTTTTCACCCTTAAATCTTATAATTTTGGTAAAATCATCTTTTAAATTAATTTCCCATCCTTTGGATAATTTAATAGATATTTTTTCTCTTGCTTTTACAATACCAAATTTTATTGAAGGGTCATTTCCCAATAATTTTTTCAGATATGCATTTAATTCTCTAATTGTGTAATAACCATAAGTATGGTTACCATAAGTATAACAATAATAACCATAAGTATGGTTATTTCACTAGCGCCTAAGGCAGATTCTATGGTAAATTTGTTATTATTATAATTTTTGCTTATATTAAATAAAAAAATCTGCATTGAAATTGATTTTAAAGAAATTTTCTTAAATTTTAATAGTCATGTCATCGTAATAGTTGTAACTGTAAAATCTTCAGTTTTTTTCATAATCTTTAGAGTTCAAAATAAGTGAAGCCATTTATTAAGGGAGAACAATGGGCTGATGCTCCTAAATCTTTGGTTTGAGTTGTAGACCTTCGTTCTTATTAATCCATGTAGTAAAAGATTCTGGGTAACCCAACCATTTTACTAAATATTTATTTTGCCTCTTTTTTAATACTTTTTCAATCTTGTATACATCATCCATTTTATTATGTTTTACAATTTCATTATCATAAAATATTCCTTCAATTTCTTCACTATGTAAATCTTTTATTTCTTATCTCCTAACTTATCTCCTATTTTATATTTAAGTTTTTTTTTGTTTTGTTAGAGCATCTATATATAAGTTAGAATTAACTTCTATCATATTTGCAGGTTTGCTAGCTTCAGGGGGTGTTGTTTTTATCTATGATATGATGATCTGTGAGATCTATGATACGAATTGTTATAATTTTAAAGTGATTTTAGTCTAGTGTTGTTTGCATGCATATATTTAATGTTGTTTCTGATAGTTTTATTAAAACTTTCTGCTATAGCAAAATTAATTTCTTTATTTTTAGGGGTAAACAATTTTATGTTATAATCTTTAAATAACTTTTGTATAGCTTTACCTATAAATTCAGTACCCTCATCCGTCAATGTAAATCTTCGTATTCTTTCTTTAAAAATGTTTTTTAAATCTTGTACTACGTCTTGAGATGTTTTTCTTTTTGTAGTAAAAGCCCAAGGATGTTTATTAAAAGCATATGTAACTGTTAATAAATAATTATTTCCGTCATTATATTTACTATAATAATTAAGATATAACAAATCATCATCAAATTCGTTATTACTGTCAGGTACATAAACTCTTCTTCTTTTAAATTTACAAATAACAGATGTATATCATGTATATTCGTCTTGTGTATGTAAAAACGCTTCAGGATCATTTTTTGGTAGTCCTGTTCTTTTTCATTCATTTATTTCACAATATTCTGTTTCTGGATTATAATATGTTCTTTTAGGATCCTTTCTTTTTCTATGTTATCATTTTGGCTAAAAATGTACTCTTTTTCTTTCCACATTTTGTTCAATTTCCTTTTCGCATTAGTTTTCCATTTTTTGAAGTGTTTTCATAATAATTTTTAGTTTCTGTTTTCTTTTTCCATTTAATACTATAAATCAATATTTCCATACCAAACATCCTTTTAGCTTTTATAATAGATTTAACAATAGTTCTAGCTATTCTTTCTCCTCTAGTTGGATTTTCAGTTGCATCTGAATGATCAAATAATTCTTGAATAGCTGCATGTATTAATTTTGCACGTTTTGTTTTACTATATTTTATATCATGTTTTTACAAGCTTTATCATCTCTGTTTATTCCAGGATCATCTCTTTCTACTCTTTTTTTCTAGTTTTGTAAGTGGACCACAATACTGATATCATAATGCATTTCCGGAGAATTTATTTTATCTTATAAGCAATCTACAATATCATCTCTTTCAATTAAACTTATTATACCTTCTCCATTAATTTTTTTAACAATATTAATATTTTTTTACAAACCATTTCTTTAGGATGGATGATGTTTACAACCATTCATTTGCATTTGTTTGACATTTCAACAGCATTAAGTTTTAAATTTTTTATAGAAAATATTTCACTTATTTCCGTAGCTTTAAATGAATTAAGGAGTTCTCTGTAAAAATTTAAACATTATCTGTATTCTTCTTTTCTTCCTATTTTTAAAACAAAATCAATAGCTTCTAGTATTCCAGCTGATGAACTTAAAAAAGCAAGTGCAAAAAATGCCCTTTCTGATAAGCCTTGCAAAGCTCATAATAATCTTACTCACTGATAAGGAAATGCTTATTTTTTATACAATTTCTTTCTGTAAATGTAAAATATTTTTTCTAGATAGTCTTCCATTTATATAAGACGAAAATTTTTTTGATATCTCATTTTTGAATTAACTAAATTTAACATATAAGAAATCATATGGTTTTTGTATATTACACATTTTTTAAAAATTTTCAAGTGTTAAGGTAACATCTATTTCGTTTATAAGCTGTCGAATTTCTCTTGGATAAAGTTTTTAAAACATAAAATAATTACAGTTATGTCTTATAGGTATTGAATAGTGAATTTGTGTTATATATATATATTCTGTGTACAGTCATCAATAATAAATAAATTTTCAAGCGATTAATCTATAAAATCATTTAAATCAGAAATAAACCTTACTTCTTTCTCTTTGAATTTATCATATTATCTTAATAATTTTTTCTTATTTTTTGAAGAACAGTTTATAATATCTTCTTATTCTGTATCTTCAAATATAGTATAATTCTCTTGTATTTAATATATTTTGGATCATATAATTGTCTTGCGCATAGATACAATCTGTTAAAATCTAATAAATAAAATGTGTAATTCAGTGTTAAATTTGTTTTTTCCGATCCCGATGGGCTTGTAATTAAAATTCTAAAAGCCCATTTTGGTAATAAAGGATGCGTATTTTAATGATTAAATTCATCAGGTACAGTATAATCTTTAATTATTATTTTTCTTTTCATTTATATAGAAAGCGAAGCTTATACTTCTAATTTTACTACGAATAAATATAAATTTACTAACAGTAAATTAAAAAATTTACTCTTATTAAATGAGCGAGATAGAAAAAGAAAGGAAATTAAGAATAAAAAAAGACAGCTAGAAAACGATATAAAGTTTATGATATTACAAGTCGAAGTTAGAAGAAAAAATGTTGATCGAATAAGCGAAAAATTAGGTATTCAAAAGCATTAGATAAATTTCATAAAAAATAGAGAACGATGAAAAAGGCCAATAAAAATGTAAAAAATATTCAAGGTGCTATGCAAAACATATCATTTCCTCCATTAGAATCTTCGCTGTCTGTATCTTCAAGATCTGACACAGAATATGCGGATAATTTTGAAAAATGTTTTCAAGAAAAGTCTATAAGTTGTACTCAAACGAAGAAAAAAAGCTCATTAATTTGATTTGGATAAAACTTTAGGTAAGCGTCTGTTTAAAAGATAAAACTTTAAATTGCCTAGTGCACTAACTGAATAAAGTTTTTACACAATAAATTATTTAATTTTAGAAGCCAAGAAAATAAAAGATAAAACCGCAACAGATATAAGATCACCAGAATCGGCGAAATCTAGAAAATAAGAAGAAAATGTAAAATTACATCTTGAATCTCTTTCGAAATTAAGTAAGCACATATTCAATCAATTTAAAAATTATATAGATGCTTTAGAACCTATTCTCACCACTAAAGAAAAATATGGTTTGGCCTGTCAGTTATATATTTAAAAGAAATTAACTGATAAAATATATAAAGTAAGTAAATCTAAGAAATTGTGTAAACAGATTGTTACATTATTAAATAAATTAAATAAAAACGGTGTTATATCTATCTAATGAGAAAATAAAATAATATCGTGGTCAAATTCTCATCCTTAATAAATGAGTAATTATATAAAAAAGAAAGTTTATTTGAGCAATGGATGGATTAGTAAATTAAAATCTGCTTATGAAAAAGAGGAAGTAACATTACAGATTAACAAATCTAAAACTCGAAATTCTAGTATGTACTTAACTAAGTCACAAATAAATCAAATTAATAAAGGAAAAAAAATATGATAAATAAAACAGAATAAAAAAATGGAAGTTTTTTTTATCATTTATAGCTGCTATCATACCCCCATTTATAGCTGCTGCTAAATAGGCAATTTTGCCATTATTAAAAAGGTGCTTTAACAGGGTTTGCTGCTTCACAAGTACAAAAAAAGAAAGAAAGAATCTGGAGGCCTTAAAAAAACTGATGGAAAGCAAGTATATCAGCTATGGGAATTTCAGGGCAAATGCACTCACTACCAAAAGCTAAGCACGAAGATGTAAAATGGAAAAAAAAAAAAAAAAAAACAAATACTGCTTTGATTGACACAAAATTCGGTAGAAAAGTAGCATATATATTTATGCATAAAACAAATTCAATAATTATATACAGAAATGAAAACAATATTAAATTTTTGTAAGTTATCAGATAATGACATACTGGAGACTTAAACAGAATTATGTATAAATTGAAAACAAACAGCATAAAATGAAAAAAAAGGACATTAATAGGGTATGTGATCCCCCTCTCATCTGTATACAAAGTTTACACCTTGTGACCATGCTTACAATTAGGTGGTCAACCACCGCAGAATTAAGCAATCGCCATTCTTCTTGTAGAGCAGTTTCCAGCTCAATAAGAGTGGCTGGAGGTAGGAAACGCGAAGATACAGCACGGCCGAGAGCATCCCAAAGATTTTCAATGAGATTAAGGTCGGGCGAATATGCTGGCCACGCCATACGCGCAATTCCTTCACTCTCCAGGTAATCATCGACGATGTCAGCTCTATGGGGACGTGCGTTATCGTCCATTAAAACAAAAGTAGGACCAACTGCTGCAGTGTGCAATCTCACAATGCGTTCTAGGACTTAATCTCGATACCGGACAGCCGCCAAAGAACCCCGTTTAAAGATGTGCAGGTCGGTGCGCTATCCAAATGAAATCCCTGCCAACACCATAATGCTCCCGCCTCGGAATGCGTGATGTTCGGTGACGTTTTGGGACTGATTGCGTGTTCGTTGTTCACGCCATATCCTTATACGCTTATGATCTGGCTCCAAAGCAAATCTTGACACATCAGTAATCCCCAGTCGCCCTTTGAAAGGGGAAGTATATAAGGTATTTCTCCCACCTTCTTAGTATACCTTCGTGGTGTAGTGGTCAGCACGCTCCGCGCGTATTCGAAAGGTCCGTGGTTCGATTCCCGGGGAGGGCATTGCTCATTTTTCATGTACTCCTGCTTTCAAAAAATAACTAATGTGTCTACAAGCATAGCTAAATGCTTGAACTTAGTATTTGTATATCTCATGTTAAAGTGAAGTCGTCTCTGCAAAGTTACTTTTCAAGTCAAGGTAATTCGTGTTCTTTTATGTATTAGTAGTAAGTACATAAATTATACTGCAAGTGTTTGATTTCTTCCTCAAAGCGTACTTAAGGTATAAATATTACATGATGCAGCATAACTTGTCACAGTTTTGCCTGTTGTGATTTCCCAATGAAATATACT
>KK120914.1:375689-396521 GCA_000611955.2 Stegodyphus mimosarum | reverse complement strand
TAAGATATATCAATCTCTCCATTTTTGGGGGACGTGCTAAAGTTTTACACTGTGTATACCGGCCAACCAACCAGCTACTAATTTAAAAACGAAAACACCAAAGCTTTTAAAATTGAAACTAACTGGAACTCTATATAGACACCGTAAAAATTTAGTTTAATGAATTAACATTAATTGATACTTTATTTAATGTAAAACAGTTTTTAAAAATTTCTAACAATTAATTTCAAAAACATTTTAGTGCTTAATTCTTCTTTACTTTCTTCTTTGCTATTCTTCTTAGTTTTAATGTTTAATTTAGGTCTTAATAAAAATCATACCTGATTTTAAAAAAAAGTTTTAGGGAAAAATTCTAAATATTTCTCAAGTATTTACTGTTTTTTATATGTGCAGATAAAAAAAGTTTTTCTTTTTTAATTAGCAGAAACATTGCAATTAAAATGAAAAACTATTAAGCTGAGCTTTAAAAGTTTTATCATGTAGTCATTCACTGAAGACTGAATTAATATCTAGGCTTATGTAAATTTAGGAGTTTTCCAAGTGAAATTAATTTTGGTTCCCATTTCAAAATCAGCCTCTGTGACTCAGCCTGGAATGCAAATAAATACAAAATTAAAATACAGTTTTACAGAATTCGGCATTCAATCATAATTTGAGGCATATAATTGAAATGTGTGTGTGGTCGCTTCAGGAAAAATTTAGTTTTGCATCAGTTTGTTAGAGCAGTGCTAAATGACAATTGAATGTACATAATAAGTTATGCTTTCGTAGGACGAAAAATGCAGGTTGAATTGTTGATTAGCCGGCTAGAATGGGATTCAGAATGTCCTATTTTCTGCAGTTTAACTATGTTTTTAGATTTTAATGAAAGGCTTATTATTGCCTTAACTTTTTTTTAGAATATTCGCTTGTTTTCATGCTGAATTCTCTGTTTCTTAGCCAGGAAAATGTGTATTAAAATGTAGTGAATTTTTTTAAAGCTTGTAATGTTCCTCCCTTTTATCTATTAACTAATTGTGGAGGAATCTAGTGAATGGCAAGCGAATAATCGCAGAAACAGAAACGTAACAGTCAAGAAGGGTTAATTACCTTTTATTGCTCAAACTAAAGGTGTAAAGTCCGTCCTTTTCTCAGGACGTACAACAAAGCCTCCACTTGGGCTTAAATTAAAAAAATATAAGAAATAAAAACTTAACTAATGACTCACTAAGGGGATTTAGCCGAAGCTAACACAATTCGAAGTAGTTGGCCACTAATTATCGAATTAGCTAGCGAAGCTACCAAGAGCACGTAGCAGAGGCGAGCGGCGTGGCCAAAAGGCAAACGCTCCCTAGTCAGAATCTCTGACTCTCTCTCTCGAAGTCAGTGAAAATTCGACTTAAATACGATCTACTACTCATTTTCATCTAAAGCGATTCTCAAAACACATTGAGATAAGGAATTTGTAAGCTTATATTAGGATAGATAGGAAAGGAGCTTTAAAATAACTGTTATAAACTTAGGATAAACCTTACAAGCTGTCTTCACTTGCTAGCTTGTCAGACAGCGAAGCTGATGTTTCAGAAGAATATATAAAAGTATTTAATCAGATTAGAATGAAAAGAATAGTTTTTGATAGTTCACAAGATGAATTTTATTACTATTTTAATATTTACATGCTTTCAATAAAGAGATGTAATAGTAGAGTATTTTTATTTAAGAAAATAAAAATATAGTATTATTTTAAGTCAAGAGGCAGATGAGATGTTTTTAAATTTCTTAGATAAAACCCTTTATGAAAGAATAAATAATTACTTATTTTTTATAAAACAAAGTTTATGATTATTATAATATTCCAAACAAAGTAAATATAACCAAGAGAAATATAACGAAGCATAAATATGAAAAAATATGATATAATTTCTTAGAAATCCGTAAAGGGAGCGGTTTCAACAAAAACCATTTCAAAAATAAAATCATAATAAATGGAGGTCTTAAAAGGGTGTTGTTGTTGTAAAGTGAACTAACTAGTTGATATGTACTGTAGATTTTTCAGACATTTCATGTTAAAAACCTTTACATTTCTTATGTCAAGTATTACATTTGCATGTAAAATTAACTGATAACATTTTCTGGAAAGGACCGTAAAAATGTTTTTTGGAAATTTCTTTTCTGCATTTACAAGTCAAAACGTTCTGACTGAGGTTGCTTCGTAATTTATTTTCTTAAACTGGCTGCTTGCATATCCAGTCCGGCAAGTTATGTCTACCAAACCAAAGGCTGACTTTTCAATTAGCTAGTTTTAAAAAGCATGTTCAAGAAAATCACGGAATTAATATTTTTTAAATCGTTCTGTTTTGAAAAAGGGCAATATGTTTTGATTTATAACTTGTGAAAGTTTGAAAACTTAGGTACATATTTGAATGTTGGAGTTTTGAAGTCTTCAAGAGTGCAAATTTGGATATTACTAAAACGTAAGAAAATATTGGCTAAAAGTATGTTCGTTTATGAAATGGAAAAAAAAATATATACAAATGTTGCGTCAGATTTCATTGCAAATAATTTTAAATGCTTGTCGATCCTTAAACTCTAATGTCTAAACAATGCAGTAAATCAGAAAAGAAAAATGTGAGTACTGAAATAAAATAAGTACTGAATGTAAAATCTGTCTTAAATTGTTTTAAACTGTTATTTATACAGCGGTGAAAGACTTCTATAAGCCTAACTTCTTTGCAAATAGCTCTTTCTAAGGGATAGTAAAGAAAGAAATCCATGTGAAAAAAAATCATGTAATGTAGAAATACATCATATTTTGAAAGTAATAGTTTTGAAGGAAATTATGTGATGCCCGTAGAAGACTGAGAACTCCTTCTGCTCAAAATTATACTCATGTCCATAAATTAAGGATAATTCGGAGTCATGCGGAAATCGAACTCTAAAATAAATATATCACCTGTAAAATCACTACACACATCTTCAAGAATCATATGCAAATTTCAGGAAGTAACCAGATGACACCGATGGTACGTCACAATGACGAGAGTGTAAAAGAGTGATATATAAGGAATACAGGCAAAGAAGTAAAATTGTTCGCAGGCGCTTTATAAGCATTTCAGTGCAATAACCGAATACTTATGACACAAAGGACGCATTGGATGATTTTTTACGTGGTAGAATTATCGGCCGTCTGGAATGTGGGCGTATCCAACTGGAAGTATCAGACGAACTTGGAGTTGAACAGAGTGTCATCTCCAGGCTTTGGCAACTATTCCAGGATGATGGTAATGTGAGTAGACGTTACAGCACAGGTCGCCCCAGAGTTACAACGCCGAATGAGGACTGGTATTTGGCAGTTACTGCCAAAAGAAACAGGCGGAGCACAGCCGCAGACCTGTCTCGTCAACTCTCTTCAGCCACTGGTACGACAATTTCAAGGCAGACCGTGTACAGACGCTTAGGGCAGATTTTTCTATATGCTCGTAGACCTGTCAAATGCGTTCCACTTACTACAACTCACTGTCGGCTGCGGTTAGCCTGGAGAAGAGTGCATGCATTGTGGACACCGCAACAGTGGCCTTGTGTGCTGTTTTCTGACGAGTCCAGTTAAAAAGTTTGTTTAAACTTTCTGAAAATTCAACTGTTATTTTATAGACGGAAAGCTAACTCGCTTGTCTGCCGTGATAGAATTAAAGAATTTTAGTTAAATTTTAAAGAGCAACCTTGCAATTAAAGTACAGAAACACTTACGCTAATTTTATTCGAAAAAAGGCAGTGAATGAATTCAAAAGAGAAGTCAAGTTTCACGTAAAATTCAGAAATGCCGAAACCATAAATGAAAGATAAAAAAATACCGAAAGCATAAATGCAGACATGTTTTCTAATCTATTAACTCATTTATCACTGGCTTTAACCACCAAGCGTCACTGGCTTCACCTGATAACCGGCCTGATGTAACTCTTCTACGATTCACACTATTCAAGAATGATTCGACAAAAAGTTGATAATTAGAAATTCTGACTTAAGTAATGCCTTTAAATACTGCTTTCTCCAGTTACTGCCTGCTTAAATAATTGCAGCAGTTTCTTGTTTTTAAAAGCTTCCACAGTGAACAGAAAGTCTGAAATACAAAATATGAATATTTTATTCAGATGAAAACATTAGCCACGAATTAGCCAAATTAGTTACCAAAATTTTGAAATTCATTTTAAAAAAGAAATTATGATTGTTAACTTTCAATTTTAGAACACACCAAGAAGTACCAGAAAGAATTTTGTGTTACAAATAATCCAACTGCATTAAGCGAAGAACTTGTAATGTTATTTTTTTTTTTCAAAAATGATGAGATTTCAAATAGAGGGTGAATCTGAACAAGACAGCAAAACTTCAAGGTGTGACAGAGGCAATACACTCGGGAGCTGTAGAGGGTTTTCGGTTCTGTATTTCTGGTAGTTTCTTCTGTTTTGGTTTGCTGTGGAAAATCTGCTGCGGTTGGTAATGGGATCTTCTTCTGAGGGAGTGATTTTCTTTCAAAACGCTTTTTGTGAGCTGGGCAAACTCTACATGAGCTTACGTGAGCTTCTTGACAAAATATTCAGGCAGGCTTCTCTTCATTTTTCAAAGGACATTCGTTACTCCGGTGCTGTTTTCCACATTTGCAGCATCTTCCTGGGTTGGAGCATAGGTGTTGGGAATGACCATATTCCTAACACCGGAAGCATTGCAGTGGCCTTTTCTTCGGACTAAACGCTTCGACTTTGATATTTACGCTGAACATATTATTGAGCTGATGGATGGCATACCCAGCGACAGTTTTCTTCAGATCTGTTAGAAAAATTGATAACTTCTCAAAGTTATTCTTTTTACTTCTGGTGAATTGTTTGACTTTAATTACTGGAAATTTCCTTCTTTGTAGGTCTAACTTGATCGCCTCTTCAGTGACCGTGTCTAGTAGATTTTTCGTAACTACTCTCAGTGGTTTATTGTTTAGTAGTTGGAATGAATGAAAAGGAATACTTCCATCCTGTAGTATTTTTATAGCTTTCCTATATTCTGTTATGTTCTTAACATTGACATAGATAGACTTGGCTTTCGGCTCAGCTTCGAAATTTCTTCGCATGCATTTATGAGCAGTTCGCGAACTTCCATCAAGTTTATCATATGTTGCTGCATCACAATGGACGGGGGCACTTCTTCTTCTGAGGCTCCTCCTACTTCTATTTTTTCTGCAGATTCTAAATCTTCGAATGTTTTTCTTTAGAGATTTCCATGGGCTCATTTACATTAGTTATTTTGGCAGTCTTCTTTGGGGTGATCAATTCAATGTCCTTCTTTTGGGGTTGAGGAGTTACTGCTCCCTTATTTGGCTGCGGTTCCTCGTTTTAACATGTCTGTCACAAAGCTCTGTACCATTTGGTGTATTTCTTCGCTTCTTTCCGGGGCATAAGTTGATACTGTTTCCTAAACTCTTCCACATTAAGTCTAGGGCAGCTTTCGAGTGCCATTCCAATAGTTTTGTCATATCTATGTTCCTTAATTAATTCAGTAATCGCTATTTTTTCGCTTGGATTTTCTTCACATGCGCGCTTTGTGCAGCTAGTTTTTGAGGGTTCAGTATCAATGGATATTCTGCTTTTCTGCTTCTTCTTCCACCTCTTAGGCGAATCTAGAAAATCTTCTTTTCTTAATGGGAATGTCTTCGCAGAGTACGTCGATCTTTCTGAGTCAGTAATCTCGCTTAGTTCGTCGTCCGATTGGTAACTTGGTGTCCTGAATAAGGACATTTTTCTTACCCGAAGGTAACAAAATCAGTGAGAAAAAAACAATCACTGACCGCCTACGGGACTGGGTCAGTTGAGGTAGAATTTAAAGAGCAACTGCTATACGTCCGTCACGTTCGTTGTCTCAGCTCGCTATTGTAGGAGAAGATCGTAGATCGTCGTTCGTGTAAGTGGCCTATAGTCAGTTGACTTTTACCACTATATTTCTAATTCGTGGCCTTCATGAGTAAAGAATTAATTCCAGATGATGTGGAATAACTTCACTGGCATATGGCAGTTTCGCATGGCATTAATTTGGATAAGCAAAGCAATATCACGTACTTGTAGGAGACCGACACGACAATATCACGACCGACTTTTTTATACCATTTATTTACAATGCCACCTAGCGGCTTGCCATTTGCGTTCCGACCATACATTCTATGACAAATATTGTTTGTATAGCTACCCTCTATCACACTCTAAAGTTTTGTCTTGTTCATATTCACCCTGTATTTACTGTTTCTAATATTAAAATTTATTATTCTAACTAACGTACCGAAGTTAATTTACGATTATCTTAATGCGTTTCACAGATCGGACTTGCTTAGAACCTTACCCACTCCGCCGGCATTAATATTCTCTACTATCTTTCTTTTATGTAAACTATAGGTTTTACTTCGCTATAACAAGCTTTTCTAAGTCCACTAGCTGAGCATAGATGACGACGGAATTGTCTACAATTTGTAGTAGCAGGCTTAATGCATTAAAGCTTACTGAAAAAAACATTATAGACTAAATAAAGATGTTTGGAAGTAAAATGTTCCGTATTATCAATCTTCTGCTTTAATTTTGTGTAAAATCCGCCCCTGAGTGAAAGGCTTGATTCAAATTTTTCCATTACCTTAATATTTTCTGCTATTGAGTTGGTTTTATTTACTTATATTGTTTTGTAATTTCATAAATTTTTGCAAGTTCATTGAAATTCATATCTTTGTTTTTATAAATCTTATTGGTAATGAAGCGTAATACTATTTTTTTTTAAAGTTTATGGAGTTCAGTCTATAGCAGAGGCGGTCCACTGAAGGTTTTTAGCTGCACATTGCCCATATCAGGCTTTATTCTAGTATATAGAACTGATTTTATGATAGACTGCAAATTTTCTAATGTGCGTACATTTTCTATTCTCATCAGATGACATACAATGTTTTATATATTCTTTCTGAAGCTATGGGAAAGTGATGGTTTTAACATTTGAAATTGTTGTTCAGAGGAAAATATATTGAAGTATGCGATTTTAACAGAACTGCATCTATTCAATAGCACATACGTGTGTTAATGCCTTTTTTTATCCGGTGAAAGGAAGATCTTCAGAAATAGTTGAAAATAATTCATAACTTTTTTTTTAAATTGATTTCAAGAATTTTTTGCATCTTAAGATGTTTACAGGGTTCTCATTAATGTTTGTTATAGTTTTAAGGGGTAAAATTTTAGTGCATAAATGTGATACTTTAAACTTCATTCAAACTGGTATTTGGAATATTTTAATTATAATTTTGATCTTGGTGATATGCCTGCAAATACAATTTACAAAATAATCTCAACTACTCGCTTGAAGCCATCTTATAATTCCAGAATCTATTCTTAAATACCAGCTGGACAGAATTTAAGCAAACTGTAGTTCCAACATAGTATTAATCTCGACTTTAAAGTTATACTTCCGAAATTTTAGGAATGTTTAAAATAGTCTCCTCCAGCATCAATTCACTTCTATAAGCGGAGTTTCCCTAGATTAAATGCCTCAAGCCATTCATTTCTTGAAATCGATGAAAAATGCATTTATAGCCTCATCTATCTCATCTCTGGAATGAAAAGACGTCCACGTAAGTTCTTGTTTAGATTCAAAAATAGCCAAAAGGCACGCATAGCTAGATGGGATGAATAGAAAATTTCTTCCTTCTGAAGAAAACGGTATACAGTACTTTTTTCATGGCATGTTGTGTTTTCAACATTGTGGGTGTGGGATCACCTTCAAAGATCCATACTTTACTTTCTTGACGTGTTGCAACATCAAAAAATGGAACGTATGTTTCATCAGTACTTACGATTTTATAAATAATGCAGTGGCCGCCATTTTTAAGTATTTTAATGTCTCTTAACTGAATTTGGCACGCTTCTCTTTTTGGTGCTCGGTTAAATTATGGGGAACCCAGCGGCAAACCAGTATTTTCATATGCAATTATTAATGAAGAATTTTATATATGGCAGCGTATCCAATGTTAAGTTCCTTCTGTATCATTTGGTAGGTTCATCGATTGTCATCGATTAACGTTTTCTGCATGACAGACACATTACCCGGAATTACTGGTGACAATGGCCTTGTGTTTTCTTCATCCAGAAGAGAGTTGCGACCTCTCTGAAATTCTGTAAACCATCTGAATGGAGTAGTAGGAGGTGGACCTACATTTTCAAATGCTAACTGTAGATGTTGAACGCATTATTCTTGATTTAATCCCACTTTAAAATTAAAAACAATCATAACGCGATAATGTTCTTGCATCAAGTCCATGTTTCCTTCTCCCTAAAATTTATTCCGCGCTAAACTACTACGCAGTTGGTCAATAAAAAAATGTCTGCTAAAATAGTTCATATTTTCAAATTTAACCGTGAATTTTTTTCTGTCATTTATCGTCTGCGCGTTTCTCAAATATTTCAAATTGACCTCTGTATGAGTGCAAACCACATTTTAATTTCGTGATTTGGATATCGCAAAATAAGTGGACTCTGCAGCCTTCATTCCGGCTGGAAACAAAAAGGTGCCTAAATACAAGTGAGGTTTGCTGGGACCCATATTTCATTTGTTACTGCGATAGAATTAATTTACGGTGACATTAAGAGTTAATGTCAGTTGAGTTTTGTAGACTGCAAATTAAAATGAATTCCAAAGCAATATTGTAATGGAATGATTAGTAGAGGCATGTGAGTTGTTATCTTGCCCTAATGTTAGAAATCAGTGAATAATACAAAATTGTGGAAATTAACAATTAAAAAGAAAAAGAAAAAAATAATTACAAATAAAAAAAATTCCATATGGTGCGTTCTTTTCCAGCAGAAACTTGCTTGTCTACAGTACAAGAAAATGTCCTGGATGGAACTGTTACATTTTCTGACTGCTCCAGTCTGTATAAAGCCTCCAGGCTGTCGGATATAAACTTTTCAGAGTAAGTCAAGTACTAATAGAAATTTAATAAAAAGGGAAGAAAACTCGAAAAACGTAAAATAAAGAATTTTCTGAGGCAGAGTCTAGTATTGCGCCAAAGCTGGGAGAAAAGAAATAAACCAAAAATGCACTAATATGGAATACATGAGACGGCTTTATAGATGATGTGTAAATCTGAAATATCAGATCAGTTGTTATTTTAAGAATTTAAGAAGTGGTTTGGCTCACAAGAATAAATTTTTGACGCAAAGAAATTGATAAGTGAATAACTATGAATTACCCTTTCTTTCCCAAATAATATTCTGTGATGTGATTCTGTCTTTAAAAAAAAATGTGTGTGTGTGTGCTCAGTATATGAGGTATTTCTCCCGCCTTCTTAGCATGCCTTCGTGGTGTAATTGGAAGCATACTTGACGCATATTCGAGAGGCCCGTGGTTCGAGTCCCGAAAAGAGCATTGCTCGTTTTTTTTATCTCCTGCTTCCAAAAAATCCTAATGACTCTACAGTAGCGCCCGAACTAAAAGTGGTGAATGGTGATTCTTCACCACCAGGATTTGGCGATTGAGTTCCCTAATCCCCAGTCGCCCTTTGAAAGGGGAAGTATATAAGGTATTTCTCCCACCTTCTTAGTATACCTTCGTGGTGTAGTGGTCAGCACGCTCCGCGCGTATTCGAAAGGTCCGTGGTTCGATTCCCGGGGAGGGCATTGCTCATTTTTCATGTACTCCTGCTTTCAAAAATGTGTCTACAAGCATCGCTAAATGCTTGAACTTAGTATTTGTATATCTTATGTTAAAGTGAAGTCGTCTCTGCAAAGTTACTTTTCGAGTCAAGGTAATTCGTGTTCTTTTATGTATTAGTAGTAAGTACATAAATTATACTGCAAGTGTTTGATTTCTTCCTCAAAGCGTACTTAAGGTATAAATATTACATGATGCAGCATAACTTGTCACAGTTTTGCCTGTTGTGATTTCCCAATGGAAATATACATAAGATATATCAATCTCTCCATTTTTGGGGGACGTGCTAAAGTTTTACACTGTGTATACCGGCCAACCAACCAGCTACTAATTTAAGCACGAAAACACCAAAGCTTTTAAAATTGAAACTAACTGGAACTCTATATAGACACCGTAAAAATTTAGTTTAATGAATTAACATTAATTGATACTTTATTTAATGTAAAACAGTTTTTAAAAATTTCTAACAATTAATTTCAAAAACATTTTAATGTTTAATTCTTCTTTACTTTCTTCTTTAATATTCTTCTTAGTTTTAATGTTTAATTTAGGTCTTAATAAAAATCATACCTGATTTAAAAAAAAAGTTTTAGGGAAAAATTCTAAATATTTCTCAAGTATTTACTGTTTTTGTATGTGCAGATAAAAAAAAGTTTTTCTTTTTTAATTAGCAGAAACATTGCAATTAAAATGAAAAACTATTAAGCTGAGTTTTAAAAGTTTTATCATGTAGTCATTCACTGAAGACTGAATTAATATCTAGGCTTATGTAAATTTAGGAGTTTTCCAAGTGAAATTAATTTTGGTTCCCATTTCAAAATCAGCCTCTGATACTCAGCCTGGAATGCAAATAAATACAAAATTAAAATACAGTTTTACAGAATTCGGCATTCAATCATAATTTGAGGCATATAATTGAAATGTGTGTGTGGTCGCTTCAGGAAAAATTTAGTTTTGCATCAGTTTGTTAGAGCAGTGCTAAATGACAATTGAATGTACATAATAAGTTATGCTTTCGTAGGACGAAAAATGCAGGTTGAATTGTTGATTAGCCGGCTAGAATGGGATTCAGAATGTCCTATTTTCTGCAGTTTAACTATGTTTTTAGATTTTAATGAAAGGCTTATTATTGCCTTAACTTTTTTTTAGAATATTCGCTTGTTTTCATGCTGAATTCTCTGTTTCTTAGCCAGGAAAATGTGTATTAAAATGTAGTGAATTTTTTTAAAGCTTGTAATGTTCCTCCCTTTTATCTATTAACTAATTGTGGAGGAATCTAGTGAATGGCAAGCGAATAATCGCAGAAACAGAAACGTAACAGTCAAGAAGGGTTAATTACCTTTTATTGCTCAAACTAAAGGTGTAAAGTCCGTCCTTTTCTCAGGACGTACAACAAAGCCTCCACTTGGGCTTAAATTAAAAAAAATATAAGAAATAAAAACTTAACTAATGACTCACTAAGGGGATTTAGCCGAAGCTAACACAATTCGAAGTAGTTGGCCCCTAAATATCGAATTAGCTAGCGAAGCTATCAAGAGCACGTAGCAGAGCCGAGCGGCGTGGCCAAAAGGCAAACGCTCCGTAGTCAGAATCTCTGACTCTCTCTCTCGAAGTCAGTGAAAATTCGACTTAAATACGATCTACTACTCATTTTCATCTAAAGCGATTCTCAAAACACATTGAGATAAGGAATTTGTAAGCTTATATTAGGATAGATAGGAAAGGAGCTTTAAAATAACTGTTATAAACTTAGGATAAACCTTACAAGCTGTCTTCACTTGCTAGTGTATTAATTGAAGAAAATATAAAAAATTGAATAAGGATTTAAGAGTGTTTTTAAGTTACACTTGTTACCTAAAATTTTTTTAAAAAATTTTACATCATAATAATTTAGTAAAATTTGCTTTATATTGTATGAAATATATTGCTGAAAGAAATTGAGGTATTTCGCCGAAGAAAGTACTCGCTTCGTGTACGGAATATCTTAGCGAACATAATAAGAATCTAGTTCTATTCAAATTGATTATTATAATAAATGAATAAAATATTTAAAAAACGTTTTGAGTATGAACAAGGTTCAAATTATATTTCTAGCTTGTCAGACAGCGAAGCTGATGTTTCAGAAGAATATATAAAATTATTTAATCAGATTAGAATGAAAAGAATAGTTTTTGATAGTTCACAAGATGAATTTTATTACTATTTTAATATTTACATGCTTTCAATAAAGAGATGTAATAGTAGAGTATTTTTATTTAAGAAAATAAAAATATAGTATTATTTTAAGTCAAGAGGCAGATGAGATGTTTTTAAATTTCTTAGATAAAACCCTTTATGAAAGAATAAATAATTACTTATTTTTTATAAAAAAAAGTTTATGATTATTATAATATTCCAAACAAAGTAAATATAACCAAGAGAAATATAACGAAGCATAAATATGAAAAAATATGATATAATTTCTTAGAAATCCGTAAAGGGAGCGGTTTCAACAAAAACCATTTCAAAAATAAAATCATAATAAATGGAGGTCTTAAAAGGGTGTTGTTGTTGTAAAGTGAACTAACTAGTTGATATGTACTGTAGATTTTTCAGACATTTCATGTTAAAAACCTTTACATTTCTTATGTCAAGTATTACATTTGCATGTAAAATTAACTGATAACATTTTCTGGAAAGGACCGTAAAAATGTTTTTTGGAAATTTCTTTTCTGCATTTACGAGTCAAAACGTTCTGACTGAGGTTGCTTCTTAATTTATTTTCTTAAACTGGCTGCTTGCATATCCAGTCCAGCAAGTTATGTCTACCAAACCAAAGGCTGACTTTTCAATTAGCTAGTTTTAAAAAGCATGTTCAAGAAAATCACGGAATTAATATTTTTTAAATCGTTCTGTTTTGAAAAAGGGCAATATGTTTTGATTTATAACTTGTGAAAGTTTGAAAACTTAGGTACATATTTGAATGTTGGAGTTTTGAAGTCTTCAAGAGTGCAAATTTGGATATTACTAAAACGTAAGAAAATATTGGCTAAAAGTATGTTCGTTTATGAAATGGAAAAAAAAATATATACAAATGTTGCGTCAGATTTCATTGCAAATAATTTTAAATGCTTGTCGATCCTTAAACTCTAATGTCTAAACAATGCAGTAAATCAGAAAAGAAAAATGTGAGTACTGAAATAAAATAAGTACTGAATGTAAAATCTGTCTTAAATTGTTTTAAACTGTTATTTATACAGCGGTGAAAGACTTCTATAAGCCTAACTTCTTGCAAATAGCTCTTTCTAAGGGATAGTAAAGAAAGAAATCCATGTGAAAAAAAATCATGTAATGTAGAATGAAATCATATTTTGAAAGTAATAGTTTTGAAGGAAATTATGTGATGCCCGTAGAAGACTGAGAACTCCTTCTGCTCAAAATTACACTCATGTCCATAAATTAAGGATAATTCGGAGTCATGCGGAAATCGAACTCTAAAATAAGTATATCACCTGTAAAATCACTACACACATCTTCAAGAATCATATGCAAATTTCAGGAAGTAACCAGATGACACCGATTGTAATTCACAATGACGAGAGTGTAAGAGAGTGATATATAAGGAATACAGGCAAAGAAGTAAAATTGTTCGCAGGCGCTTTATAAGCATTTCAGTGCAATAACCGAATAATTATGACACAAAGGACGCATTTGGATGATTTTTTACGTTGTAGAATTATCGGCCGTCTGGAATGTGGGCGTACCCAACTGGAAGTATCAGTCGAACTTGGAGTTGAACAGAGTGTCATCTCCAGGCTTTGGCAACTATTCCAGGATGATGGTAATGTGAGTAGACGTTACAGCACAGGTCGCCCCAGAGTTATAACGCCGAATGAGGACTGGTATTTGGCAGTTACTGCCAAAAGAAACAGGCGGAGCACAGCCGCAGACCTGTCTCGTCAGCTCTCTTCAGCCACTGGTACGACAATTTCAAGGCAGACCGTGTACAGACGCTTAGGGCAGATTTTTCTATATGCTCGTAGATCTGTCAAATGCGTTCCACTTACTACAACTCACTGTCACCTGCGGTTAGCCTGGAGAAGAGTGCATGCATTGTGGACACCGCAACAGTGGCCTTGTGTGATGTTTTCTGACGAGTCCAGGTTTAGCTTGCAGTCTGATTCTCGCCGGACTTTCATATGTAGAGCTCCAGGTACCCGTTACCACCAAGAAAACATCATTGAACGACACCATTACGGTGGTGCAGGAGTGCTCGTTTGGGGTGGAATTATTCTGGGTTCCAGAACTGACCTGCATGTTCAAATTGGAACCATGACGAGCCAAATCTATTGGGGCGCCATGGGCGCACAATTTGTGGTTATGGATGACAACGCTGGTCCTCACCGTGCGAACATCGTAAGCGAATGCCTTTAATCGGAGGATATCACCCGTTTGGACTGGCCAGCATTCTCACCGGACTTGAATCCAGTACAGCACGTGTGGGACATGCTTGGCCGACGAGTTGCAGCCCGTCAACATCCTCCTACATATCTACCGGAATTTCGGAGAGCATTGCTTTTTGAGTGGTGTAATATCCCCCAAGATCAGATCGATAATTTGATACTCAGCATGCCTAGACGTTGTACGGACTGTATTGCATCGTCTGGGAGACATACAATGTATTAACAATCATACCAACCATGTAATATTGGTTTTTTGTCAGTAGGTTTTTTTTAATTCGCTCCCGGGAGAAAAAATCGCTAATTTTTTTAATAATATGTACATACAATGTATTAACAATCATACCAACCATGTAATATTGGTTTTTTGTCAGTAGGTTTTTTTTTAATTCGCTCCCGGGAGAAAAAATCGCTAATTTTTTTTAATAATATCAAATATATAGCATCTTTTTTTTGCTCTTTACCTTTTATTTAATAAATAAGCTTTACAAATAAGTCAAATTTGTTTTGCTTCTAACTCTTCCTTTGCCTGATTTTGCATTATCCTTAATTTATGGACATGAGTGTATATTGCAACATAAACGAAATCTTGAAAATCATTTTATTTATGCTTTCTTATAATTTTTGTTTTAGAAAGAGGGCAAAAACTTTTTTTCTTGTAATTACTTAAAACTTTATATTTTTTATGTTAGAATTTAGAAATAATGGAAATTGCGAGAAATCAGCTAAAGGTATTAAACATTCAACATAAATTTCATGTAAAAGACTTTTTTTCAGTCTGATTGTGAAAATAAAAAAATTCTGAAATTTTTAGTTCGTTTGTTATGTGAAAATATGTGAGAAAATTGACAAAAGAATAATTTCAGCTTTAAATTTTAAAGAATCTAAATTGAATTTTCAAATAAATTGCTTCGAAGTGTGCAGCTTCATCGTCTATGGTGAACTAATAGAACTCTTTTTATAATAATCGAGATGTGTTTTTGTAAATCACACAGTTTGAGAGAAGTCAATTTTGTAATTTAAATTGTTTATTTTAGGACGAGATGTCGACATAGAGACTCTCATTCAAATGAGAAGAAAAGGCAAAATTTAGCAGCATCCAAACACCAGTGAGTAGTAATGTTTAAAACTTTTCTTGTCTTCTTTCATAGTTTTCAAAGAGACTCTCATTCAAATGAGAAGAAAAGGCAAAATTTAGCAGCATCCAAACACCAGTGAGTAATAATGTTTAAAACTTTTCTTGTCTTCTTTCATAGTTTTCAAAAAAAAAATCTAGTGAAATAAAAGAATTTGGTATATTATGTGCATGATAGATGCTTATGTAAAAATTATTTTGAAATGATAAAAGCTTGACTATCCAGAAAGCTTAGGAAATGACAAATCGCGGATACGCAAAATTTCCAGACCGACATGAAAATTCCAGAAGAGTGCAGTTTATGGCAGAAATGCGAAATGAATGAGAAAAAAATTCCGATTCTAAAATTATAAATTCAGTGATCTTATTTTCTGTCAATAGGAATATCAAAATCTCACACTGAGTATTAATATTACTGATATAAGATTTGGGGGATAAAATTGCATTCCAGACATAGACCCAATGTATTTTTCATAGGCCATGAAAGTTCTCAGAAATATGTCGAAATTCGTGCCAATCATTTTGACCGGAAGTAAGAAAGAACTGATCGTTATTTAGTTAGATGATCCAGAGATGCAAGTTACGGATCTACAAGTAAAAACATAAATCACTATCATAATTTTTCCCTTTAGATCACCGTCATTTTTCTGTTTTCAAATAAAAATCGCATTTTTTTAGCCTTAACACACGCTTTCTTTGATTCCAGGATCTCGTAATTTTGTAAATACTGTATGCTGTTCCTTTTAAGGCAGGTCTCAAAATTTAATCATTTTTCCAAAATGTGAGGGGGAAAACAGATAAACCACTGTATCCTTGTTTACAAAAACTACACTGCATTATTGAAAATTAACAGGGTTTACAGAGGAAACCAAATGAAAATTTATGATTGTATTGTGACATCAAACTTAACCATTACTGGTGCTAAATTACACTGTATGTTGACAATTTTCATTTGTTCTGACTCATAGTCATATATATGCTATTTATGATGGTTTTAAAAGTCTCTCATTTGCTCAAATTTTCATAAAAATATTTTGAAATTTAGAAATATTCTGGTCACTTGAGTTTCTTGCTAATTAATTGTCAAATAGTGAGGCTTAGTTTTCATTTCTTTCTTGAAATCAATTCATATATAATCTTCATTTTCATACTACAATTCCTTAGCAATGAAAATGTTTTAGGTATCAAATTTTCTTGATATGAAAGAAGGTGGATAATTTTTTAGCATTTTATTTTTTGTTGCTTTGAAAGTTCTTTATGAAAGGTAAACTCTGTATAAGTTAAAAATACATAAGAAGCTGTTCAAGTTTTACATTTTATATTTCAGGTTTAATTATTTTTTAGTTAGTAAGTAAATCTCATCATAAGATAAATGTAACATTTTAAATGGAATATTATTTTGTCTTATGCAAATTACGCAAACACTTAAGTACATGAATGATTTTATGATGATGATAAAAATCCTAACTGTTCTTTTGTAAACACACGAGCCATTTTATTTAAGATTTTTTATTCCATTACCTTAATGTTTTCTGCTATTGAGTTGGTTTTATTTACTTATATTGTTTTGTAATTTCATAAATTTTTGCAAGTTCATTGAAATTCATTTCTTTGTTTTTATAAATCTAATTGGTAATGAAGCGTAATACTATTTTTTTTAAAGTTAATGGAGTTCAGTCTATAGCAGAGGTGATCCACTGAAGGTCTTTAGCTGCACATTGCCCATATCAGGCTTTATTCTAGTATATAGAACTGATTTTATGATAGACTGCAAATTTTCTAATGTGCGTACATTTTCTTTACTCATCAGATGACATACAATGTTTTATATATTCTTTCTGAAGATATGGGAAAGGGATGGTCTTAAACATTTGAAATTGTTGTTCAGAGGAAAATATATTGAAGTTTGCGATTTTAACAGGAGAACTGCATCCTTTCAATAGCACATACGTGTGTTAACGTATGGCCTTTTCAGTACTTTAAATGTTACTTTTTATTTTTACTATTTAAAATTTTCACTGTTCAAAATAATATTTCTATACAACTTTTAAATAATTTTTGCTGCAGTAGAAATCTTAATAACTTTAAATACTGCTTAGTATACTGACTAAAATTTATCCCAGTAATTTATCGGTTTGAAATACTGACTAACATTTTTTCCAGTAATTCATCGTTTTAATTAAGTTTCTGTTTCTTGAAGATGATTATACGAAAAATCTTTTCTAATAGTAAATAAATGATATATGTGTAACCGGCAAAGTGTGAAATCCGGCATTCTACAGAATGCCTAGGCATTGCATGTAATGCCAAAAACTAGCCGGCAATGTATGAAACGATTCATATTTCACGCATGTAGGCATTCTGTGGAATGCCAAATGACAAACCGGCAAAATATGAAATACCTTTCCGATTCGTTTCGAAGAACGAAACTACTTACCAGAAGTTAATAAATGATATCAAAAGGCAAAAATGACTACTAATAAGGAACCTCGGGACTGCTGGCTGCTGAATCGTTAGGATGTGATATTTGTAGAAAACAAAATTACACTCATTTATCCAGTTAAAGAGAGCGTCAGTATTATACAGTACTACGTCATAGAAGCTGAGTTATTTCCCGTACTTCATGAAAACTCAGTTGAGTACTTGACACAGACATGACAGAACTTTGAAAGGACTTTTAACCAAATACAAAAATGTTACACGTAATGATATTGAACTGTACAACCACCTTTGTGAGCCCTGTCAGAAGAGACAAAAAAGTGTTAAAAAGGACATTCTTGTAAAACTTATGATTATTTCTGAATTTAATTTCCGTTGTCAGGTAGATCTTACTGATTCCCAGTCTCAGCCAGATAGAAAATACAAATTTATTGTATTGTATTAAGATCATCTCACTATCGTTTTTTACATATTTCGAATAACAGTTTTTAATAACATTCTTTCATTAAATTTTCAAAATAACATTTGTATTTTTGAGTAATGAACGTCTTTTAAATAATTGCTTTACCATAACCTTTTTTTCATACTTTCCCTAAAAAGCATTTGTCATTCTATAGAATGCCTAGGCATTATATACAATGCCTAGGGAAAGTATGTAATAATTCTTATAGTTCATACTTTGCCTAAAATCGTCCGGCATTATATACAGTGGCAAAGTATGAAATTCCTGTAACACACATATATATATATATGAAATAATTAAAAAAAAATCTGATGTTAATGACGAGCAGGAATTTAAACGTCGTAGAAGTGTTGATCCATAATGGATAGGAAATTGGAGGCGAAGGCAGATTCAATCTTCATTTTTTATTTCCGCTTGTTGTGGCCACAATCAACTTGGCACATGAAATGTGCCTATTCCAAAATAGTCACATTTTAGATTAATTTTCAGTAAGAAAGAAGAAAGCAGCAGATAGCAGTTCAACTAGACCGAAGCGTAAAGAGGAAGTGCGTTACGTTGAGGGTGAAATCCCAATTCAGACTGAGTTAGTTTTGGTTTACAATGCATTTTGATTGGACAGTTAATACTTCTGTAAAATTATTATTGGTTACTTGATTTTTAGTTCCATTTACATCATCAGAATTATGTAAGAGTCATATGACAGGGATTGATCTAGAAATGACGCAGTGCAGAGAGAGGTTACTATTTTTAGAATTGAGAAGGGAAATTTACGTTGTTAATTTAATCTTAGACATATTCTTTATTTTTCTTACATATTCCCCCTCGTCAAGGAAAGAAAGGCGTAGCGACAAAGAAGCCTTTTTAAAGGAAAAGCGTTAAAGCAAATGAAGAGAAATAATTTGAAAAAATACCAATTTTGAAATTTTGACCAAAAAATACAAATCCTGAAATTTTGACCAAACTAATTACTTATATAATTGCAAAATATTAACTTATATAATTGTTTAAATAATATTTTAGAGTCCTTTAAAAATTCAGTCCAAACGTTTTTGTAATTTGCAGTCCATATAATTAAATTTCTTCAGAGAAGTCTTTGTAAAGCTTTGAACACAATATATCACAGTTGAAAAACCTTTGCACACATATTACTGATTTTGAATAATCAAAATAAATTTCAAAATTTTCAGAACACATCTAATTTTCATTCTTATAACTTATATTTTAACATCATAAATTTGATAATAGTATTGCTAAAATTATGGTTTTACCAATATTGTCTTTCATTTGCAATTTCTGAATTTAACAAACTGAAAGGCCTCGCAATACTTCTAAACAAACATATCCATCATTAGGGCTAGCCTCTTGAGCTAACCAGTGTGTTTTGCACTGGTGGCTCAGGGTGCCTAGGCAGTTACTTGAAAAAGCCTCCGTTCCTTACATAAGGTAACTGGCCTTTGAGAACTGCACTACTACATTCCATAATAAAAAAAAGTATAATAATAATATAAAAAAAATTACACTCAATCATGAAATGAGAGCCTTCAACATTATCATATATGAAGAGGGTAAAAGGAACAACTGTACAGAGGTAATAATAGGCCTCTGTTTCGGAACCAGTACTCCCTCAACATACTTTATACCTTACAGCAACCCATAAATTTTTAACATGCATTAACCACAATTTCATATTACTTAACATGCATTAACCATAATTTCATATTACTTATCTGTACTAATTTCACTTATTTTTGTATCCACTTCATTTTTAGAATAATTATAAAATTCTTATTCAAAATTTTCAACACAAATTTCAAAATATATTAATGTTAACAACCTTCCAGAAAAATAATTAAATCTTCTTCACTAACCTCACTAAAGTAATTTTTAATATCATTTTCATAAAACAGTACTATACTTTTAAGAAACAGCAATATGTATTCAGATTTTCAATATAATAATAATTATTAGTAATTTCAATCTGATATTTTTAGTTGCACTAAATAAAACCTTTAGAAAAAATCCAGACCACAGACTTAGAAATGAGATGATGAACAAATCTTGCAAGAAAAATCATTCCCAATTCACTAAAATGTTTTTCACATTTGGAAAAACACCATATTTGAAGACTGAGACACTTGAAGATATTTTTCAAGCACACAGTAAAATTAGGAGAAAAGCACAGCACAGCATTAGAATGTCGCCATGTCGCCACACTACGGCCTTGAAACAGAAAAAAAAAAGGAAACGCATATCCGATGAACTTTCAACACACGGCATTAAATCAAATTTCTAATTTTTATTTCGCAGTCCCGTCACTGGAAATTGTTGAGAGTTCATTGGAGTAAACTTTTGCCCAACACATCACTTGAATATCGCCTGCACACATCCACTGGAATTAGCAGCGGAGGAATTTAAACGTCGTAGAAGTGTTGATCCATAATGGATAGGAAATTGGAGGCGAAGGCAGATTCAATCTTCATTTTTTATTTCCGCTTGTTGTGGCCACAATCAACTTGGCACATGAAATGTGCCTATTCCAAAATAGCTCACATTTTAGATTAATTTTCAGTAAGAAAGAAGAAAGTAGCAGACAGCAGTCCAACTAGACCGAAGCATAAAGAGCAAGTGCGTTACGTTCAGGGTGAAATCCCAATTCAGAC